>JAGXEW010000059.1:2302208-2359708 GCA_030684275.1 Acipenser oxyrinchus oxyrinchus
ATTGTGCACATGCGCAGATCCTGGCTGAAGGTATTCTGTTCACCTGGCATCTAGCCTGGAAATGTACAATACTGGAAATGAATTGTCTTGCGGGTTCAACAAGCAAACTGGTTGCAGCTGGTCAAGTTTCTCAGGGATATTGTAGTCGCTGGAAAGTTGACCTGTTGTGTGGATTTGTTGATATTCCAAAGTAATGCTTCTGTGTCTGTGGGTTTGCATAGAGTGCAGAATGACTAAAGGGACGCATTGCAAAGATGTTTTTAATACATGTATTGGATACACTTCAAAATATATTCAGTTACATTATTTAATAAATGTACTTGCAATAATAACCCCATGTTGTTAATGTATGGAGCTCCATCCTTACAATAACAGAATCAGGTGTGAAGCGCATGCAGTAAATATTAGTAAATTATAACTACAGTGTACCATGTAATTATAGCACATGTATTTTGAACTGTATCTCATTTATTGATGTGACTTGAGGTGTGTCTGTGTTTGTGCAGCTTGCTATACCCTCCATTTAAACGAGATCAATCTTTTAATTCTAACTCAGTTATCATTCAGCTTGTTCTGCAATGCGGTCGCTGCCATGTTATTATTTTCTGAATATCGCAGCCCATAGTAACTGCAATGTAACTGCAATAGTATCTGAACATGTAAACAGCACGTTCGTTCCAGCAGTATAATAAATATATGTGACATGGATAGAATCAGTGTTGGGCTGAGCTGAGTGGGGGACGGAGGGGTGACGCTGGGACGCCAGAATCACTGTCAAGCCCTCTTAAGGTGTCGTGGGCCCGTCGACGAAACACCAAACATGGAAGGTGACCACTTGAAGACCCCAGAGAAGTACCCTACTCCGCTCAGTCCTGACAGTTTTTAGGGAGGCCGAACTGTAGTTGGTCCCTGGAACCAGCATCACAGCCGTTGTGTGTGCTGATGCGCTGGGGAGGCAAAATAAGCTGATCCCTGGAGCCAGCATTACACTTCAGCCATCAGCACCAGGCAGAAGGATCTCTACATCATCAGATGGAAGGAAACGCAGATGGATCACATTAGTTTACAGTAAAAGAAGCTACGTCTCAGTTGGTGCTTATCTTGGTGAGAGCTGAGTCCAATATCAGCATGAAGTTTTAACATCTACTCTCATGTAATGGAAATCATGGTACCTATTAAGTACTTTATATTGATGAAGCAATCAAATGAATGTTAAATGGCCCCTGTTTAAAGTGTGTCAGCTCTATTGAGTGAACAGGGAACTTTGCTCACTGGCAGTAGACTTTGTTCATTTACAGCAATAAAACAGTAAAACCATGTAAGTACAGGTGATGTGGCACTAAAAAATTAACAACTGTACAGATCAAGCTCCATTTGGACTCCAGCGCCATTGTCTTCACTAGGGAGCAGAAGAAGGGAGAGATGGCGGCCACCGGTTCAGACCCTGGTGAGTTATTTCTTCAGATCTTCATTTCTGTAAAGAATCGGTTCACTTAATGTTGTGCTGGACAGCAGGACTCTTATAACAAGTATAGAGTCACTGAGTGAGAAACAGTGTAAAGTAACAAGCTAGAAATCAATGTGAGAGACTGGGCAGGGCAGGTTTGCTTTCCAGTTCAGGAATTTAGAGACGGTGCAATGATCCAGCCTTGTGCTTTTCAAAGCTTGCTCAGGCTGTCGCTTGCTTTTAAATTGTGTTGAAAATTAAGTTAAAGTAATAAAACAAAAACTTTATAAATATAAAAAATTATAAATGAGACAATTCATGTAAGCCTGGGCACCCACCATTCCAGCTGGATATGAAATCAGCTTTTAATATACAATGGCATTGTTCTTTAGAAACCTTCCTAAGGCTGTATCTTTTTGGTTTTAATATTTTAATTAAATTAATAAAATACGTTTTCAAAACTGAAAATGACACGTCATCCATGGAAGCCTGGCCACACACGATTCCTGTTGGATAAACATGAAGTCAGCTTTTAACATGGCAAATGTGATCAATTAATTTCCAAAATAAATCTAATAACGAGCAGAACTATTCAATTAAACAATGTGATTTCTAAACCCGGAGGGCAGGGAGGAGAGCGGGTATTTTGTGTTTTAGACGAGTTCTCATACTGTAGATATACAATGCTGTTTTTAAAATGTAAGACACCACACCTTAAATTTACAGGACAGAGTCCGACAGGCAGCAATAAAACTGGCACTGAAGAGATAAGGACAATAGGGAAATGTGATACCATTTACATGTACTTTGGATCCTGATCTGTATCTTATTCTGTTTAGAGGATTAATTGAACCCTCTCTGTTCTGTTTAGATATTTATTGAAAGTTTGAACAAATTGTCATTGCGTGCAAATGATTCAGAGTGAATGTGAAAGTAGATCTAAATGTAAAGGTTAGTTTACTTCAATTAGAATTGAAAGAGTTTGAGGATTTTCTACTTGCTTGTTTTCACACAGGTATCAAATAAACACATTTTTTTAAAACATGAGCTCATAACAGTGTAATCTCTTTATAAACTATGGGGCTCCTTTAACTAGCATTTTAAACATGAGCTCATAATAGTGTAATCTCTTTATAAACTATGGGGCTCCTTTAATTAGCATGTATATTTTAAACATGAGCTCATAACAGTGTAATCTCTTTATAAACTATGGGGCTCCTTTAATTAGCATATACATTTTAAACATGAGCTCATAATAGTGTAATCTCTTTATAAACTATGGGGCTCCTTTAATTAGCATGTATATTTTAAACATGAGCTCATAACAGTGTAATCTCTTTATAAACTATGGGGCTCCTTTAATTAGCATATATATTTTAAACATTAGCTCATAACAGTGTAATCTCTTTATAAACTATGGGGCTCCTTTAATTAGCATATATATTTTAAACATGAGCTCATAACAGTGTAATCTCTTTATAAACTATGGGGCTCCTTTAATTAGCATATATATTTTAAACATGAGCTCATAACAGTGTAATCTCTTTATAAACTATGGGGCTCCTTTAATTAGCATATATATTTTAAACATGAGCTCATAACAGTGTAATCTCTTTATAAACTATGGGACTCCTTTAATTAGCAGCACACAGTGAAAGCTTGAGCTCACACTGCTGCACAGGAGTTTGGTTCCAGACCCACTTCTCATGTTGTTCATTTGAAACCTGGGTTCAGGGAAGGTATGCAGGGACTAAACAAACAGCCTTAATAATAATATATAATAATAATAATAATAATAATAATAATGCATAAACCTCAGTGAAAAGTCAAGTTTTTGTTTACACCAAGCAGATGTTCCAAAACAGTCCCCTAATTTAGCTGTTTCTATTAAGTTCAATGGGCTGAGATGCCAATTCATTGGTATCTGCGTGGTGGTGCTGGATGGGAATCCTGACCCCTGTGGTTGAAGCAGGTAATGCAATGCCAGTGCTCTTTGTATTCTAGCTACAGCTTGTATGCTGGCTTCTCTAAAGTGTTTGAAAGACACCTTCCTGGTGTACAGTTCTGTACAGCACATACAAGAACATACAAGCAATCAACTGTTAATGTTACAAAGCTAGTGACAAACAACAGAGGCACACGACTGAGTCACAGCGTTAAACAAGTTACTGTATAGTCACTCACATTAATATATGTATTTGAGAGGGTGATGCTCTTTGTAGTGGAGTGAAGAGCTTGCTAGTTGTGTCTTTGTACAGCAGCTCCACACATACAGGAACATGCCAGTGCTGTGTGTGACAGGGAGTGTTCTTTCAGCACAGCACGACAACAAGAGGAGAAAACTAATCCAGGGCTTCACATGGAAACCTTTCATTTCTAAGAGGAGCAAACTGTTCTTTCTCTTTTAACAGGACGGGGAATCATGGCTGCAGAACAAGAGGCTGAAGAAACTGTTTCTCAAGAGCTGCACTGCGCCTCTGAGCTGAGGATCGTGCTGCTTGGGGGAATCTGGGCTGGGAAGAGTGAAGCAGGAAACACCATCCAGGACAGAGAGGAGGGTAGATCTGATTTAATGAAGGAGTGTGTGAAGAGAACAGCAGAAGTGTCTGGGAGACGGGTCACTGTGGTCGACACTCCAGACTTGTTAGACACAGACCGGGTCGAGATTGAGAGATGTGTTTCTCTGTCTGCCCCGGGACCCCACGCTTTCCTCATGGTGATACGGGTGTATGTAAAAGAAAATCAAGACTTTGACACTGTACTGTGGGAGTCTAGAGTAAAAAAGGATTGCAAAACCTTTGATAAAGTGCAGCAGCTGTTTGGTGAGAGAGCTGTGAGGAACACGATGATCCTTTTCACCTTCGGGGATCGTCTGAGAGGCAAGACGATTGAGCAGCACATTGAGGAAGCTGGTGAGGAGTTCCAGCAGCTTGTTGAGAAATGTGGGAACAGGTATCATGTTCTCAACAATAAGAACAGGAGCGATCGCACTCAGGTCACTCAGCTCCTGGACAAGATAGACAACATGGTGAAGGGAAGTGGAGGCTGCTACCTCCCAATATCATCTGAGATTTACCAGGAGGTAGAAGAAAGGATTAGACTAAAGGAACAGGAGCTGAATGAGAAACACAAAGAGGAACTGAGGAGGAGAGAAGAGGAGATGAAACAGAAATATGAGGAGGAACAGAGGAGGAGAGAAGAGGAGATGAAACAGAAATACGAGGAGGAACAGAGGAGGAGAGAAGAGGAGATGGAGAAGTTGAGGAAGCAAATGAAGGAGGAGGAGCTGGAGAAAGAGGCAGAGGAATCCAAGCTGCCTGTCAGAAGAAGGAACAGCATTGAACGAGTTCGTCCCAACTGTAAGTATTCCTTTAATTCCCCGACTGTCAGTTCAGTAAAATCATCTTTCTGAGGCAAATACAAAGTTCAGTCTTTCTGTGGGACCTCTTGAGGCAAAATCATTGCTAGCTTACCTGCTGAATTGAACTGCAGTCAGTCTGTGTTATTAGTCGTGACATTGAAGCTTGCTTGCAGCTCTAGAACAAAGAAACATTGATTGATGCTTTAAATAATAGCAAATAAACTATTAGAAAAAATACCAATAAATCATTCTGTATCCTGTCACTCTCTATAAAGAGTGTTTTCAATATTGTAGAATACTACAGTAATATTTCATGTAGAAATCTGACTTGCAGGTTAATCATAGAATATCTGTGGTGCTTTAGAGACATCGTGAGCAAAGTCAAGCACAGTCACAGATGTGACATTTCACTTTTCTGAAACAATACACTTGTTGTTTTTCAGTGTCTGGAGGTGAAGGAGAGGCTCCCTTGCAGATACCCAAGTGCCTCCCAGCCCCCAGAGCTGAGGATGGTGCTGCTTGGGAAGACTGGGGCTGGGAAGAGTGCAGCAGGAAACACCATCCTGGGCAGAGAGGAGTTCAGATCTGAAGCCAGCTCCTCTGCAGTAACGAGGGAGTGTGAGAAGAGAAAAGGACAAGTGGCTGGGAGACGTGTTGCTGTGATCAACACTCCAGAGCTCTCTCAGGACAAACTCCAGATTAGGAGCTGTGTTTCTCTGTCTGCCCCGGGACCCCACGCTTTCCTCCTGGTGATACCGGTGGGCCGATTCACAGAGGAAGAGAGGAGAGCAGTGGAGACAGTCCAGGAGATATTCAGTGAGGAGGCTGTGAGGAGGTACATGATGCTCCTTTTCACACACAGTGACAAACCGAAAGGCAAGACCATTGAGGATTATTTTCAGACAGGCAACAAGGAGCTCCAGCAGCTTGTTGAGAAATGTGGGAACAGGTATCATGTTCTCAACACTGAGGAAAGGAGCGATCGCACTCAGGTGACACAGCTCCTGGACAAGATAGACAACATGGTGAAGGGAAACAACGGCAGCTACTACACCAGTGAGATGTACCAGCAAGCAGAAGCAAAGATCAGACAAAGACAAGAGGAGATACTGAAGGAGAAGGAAGAGACAATACTGAGGGAGGAAGAGGAACTGAGGGCAAAGCACCTGAAAGAACTGGAGAACACGAAAAGGAAGATGAGCTTGGAAATCCAGAAACGAGACGAGAAGATCAGAGAGCTGGAGGAGAGGATAGGAGAGCTGGAGGAAGAGCTGAGGAAAGAACAGGAAGAGAATCACAGGATCAAACTGGAGGAAGAGCTTAGGAGAAAGAGAGAGGAGAGAGAAAGGGCGGAGCGAGAGAAGGAGGAGTGCATGGAGAAGGGGGAGAGAGAGAGGGGAGAGTACGAGGAGAAACACAGGAGAGAGATGGAGGCAGTCAGGCAACGCTACGAGGAAATCATTAGACCAGAAGCAGAGAGAGCCAATGAGTTTATAAGCACATATGAAAAGCCAGCTGAAGCCAGAGGCGAAAGGGCAGCACTAGGGGCAGTGATGAGTACAGTAGCAGGAGCACTGAGAGAAGGGGCTGAGGTAGGGGCAGTATTACACACAGTATCCAGAGCAATAAGAGAAGAGACAGCACTAGGGGCAGTAATGCACGCTGCAAAGGAAGCAGTAAGAAAAGGAGCAGCTCAAGGGCAGTGATCAGTGCAGTAGCAGCAGCACTGAGAGAAGGGGCTGCGATCGGGACAGTATTGCACACAGTAGCAGAAGCAATAGAGGCAGCACCACAGGAACCCAGTCAAGAGCAGTGAGACAGGGGCCGGGCTATTGGACAGGGGTGGTGTGATTGAACAGGGGTGGGGCTATTGGACAAGGGGTGGTGTTATTGGAATTGGGGTGGAGTTATTGGAAAGGGTTGGGGTTATTGGACAGTGGGTGGGGCTATTGGACTGAGGGGTGGGGTTATTGAACGGGGGTTATTGAATCATATCTGAGCAAGAGTTGACGTCCATATTGAGAAACAACACTTGTTCTGTTTCACCTGTAACAATATAAACACTGAGTAACACTAACAAGCTGTTGCAAAAGGACTCCACATCAATGAAGGCACACTGCTGTCACTGTTAATATCGCACTGGACCACTAGATGTCAGTATACAACCAAATAATAAAATACACGAGGCTGCAGCGCGTTCTGAAGGCATGGACCTGGATTTAAAGGGACAGCGCCCTCTTCTCTGGTTTCATGCAATTGCACTGTAACGTCCATTTTCAGAAACCACACTTGAGGGTGAGTGCTCACTTCAGTGCACATGGCCAGTAGGAGCCACACTCGGAGCACTTCAGCGCACAAACACTCGGGTGTTTTATTCTTGAGAGTGAACGGGCTGCTTGTCCTCCTCTTGCTCGTCACTTTTCTTATGTTCTCGTATTTGAACCTCCTTGTTCAGGGACTAGGTCTGTTTCAAAATGTATAGAAACAGCTGAACCCTGAATTGAATGTGTTGCTCACCGCTGTGATGATCAATGTTTATGATCATCTGCTTTCTCATCAACAAGTTCTGAAGCAGAGTCACTTTTTTTAGTGGAAATGAAATGAGAAAGTTTGTCTTAGACTTGTTGATGAATCTGCATGATTTGATATGCTTTCGCTAAATGATATTTAACAATAAAATGTAAATAATGTAAAAAGCATTATTCCAAAGTGGAATATTATTTTCCAATGTATAATGAATACACCCTGTTTTATACTAATAAATATTCCTTCAGCAGCTAAGGACCGAGACGCTGTGTATAGCAGAGGACTATAAGGTGTGTGTGTACCAAGCAGTGTATTAATAAAAGTGTCACTATAGACTACCTGCAAGCCTGTGTGTGGATCCTTCATTCTCCAGTCTGACCCTGGATACAGGATAACAAGCCCTTTACAATTCACATGCATTTGCAGGGTTTGTAGTGATCTCAGGGGCTCTCAATAATAAACGCTGTTTCAATGTGAATTCTTCTCTGTGTTGTTCAGTGTGTGTGATCAGCCCCTTAATTAAAGCAGGTGGGGAGTCCCAGGGAGCAGGTTGTGATTTGCAGAGCTGACCTGGGATACAGGGAGGGGAGGTGCTGGTGTTGATTCAGCTCTCACCTGGTACCAGCGTGCAATGGGATGACACTCCTCTCTTACTGCATGGGCACATATTGCACTGGGTCAGTGATTCAAAACAACTGGCTTTACAAATAGAGAACACAAAGACCCTTGCTTACTAAGTGCCTTCAATATATACAGGATGACAGCGTGGATCCTATTGCAGAGCGGTTTGAGCCAGTCCAGGTTTTACATGAATAAGATTCCCATTGTCTACCCTGTGGGAGTATTTACAGCTTCACAGTGATTTGATCAATTTCACTTCTGGCGTTTCAGCAACACTGCAGTAGTTCAATTAATTAGTTAATTAATCAAAACCGATTTTAAGAAAACATTATTTTTGATGTTCATGTTAAATCATTGTGTTACCAGTTTAACCACAGCGTTTATTCCCAGCCCGAGTCTGGTTCCGATTAATCCTTTACTGTCCGGGGCGCTGAAACTCAGACCGGGACGAGCAGCCAGAGTGTCCCCTGCAATTCCAGAGACGAGGCTGCGCTTGATACGCAAAGGCAGGCTGTGCTGTGCAGGGGTCAGTCTGGGGGTGTTTAGTTTAGGCTGCGGTCCCGCTCCGGGACTGTATTTGAGGTTTCACCCGCTCCACATCAAACCCACAGTAATGCCACCTGTTCAAACCCCGATACACTCCTCCGTGACGCTGCAGACGGGACAACAACTCGGGAGGGGAAGAAAATGACGGCGCTGACTACTGAAGAGGAGAGAACTGGTAGGAGAAGCCCCGGGCTGCTGCTGTTTGTATCGACACCTGTAAGGATGTGCTTTTATTGAGGGCTTTTACCGTTTACATCTCCTCGGCATTGCCCGCCAAAATGAACAAACAACACAGCGGCGCGGACCCTGAGCAGCGCGAGCTGCCAATTCAAACTGGAGGAGTTCGAATCCCAACGGCTGAAGCGGCGCTGCCTGAATATATTAGCGTGGAGTTAAAGATTACACATCAATAAATAAGATATTACTACATACAGTTTAAAATAATATACGGCAGTATCAATACATTTCAAAAGTCTCGTTTACACCGGGTGGTTGTGTGAAAATGTTTCTATTAACGGAATATAAGAATGGTCAACATTAGCCTACGAAGGGGAATCTGTGGAGAAAATACAAGTTATCAGGTAGGTGATTTTATTTTTATTATTAATATTATTATCGGGTTACGGATGAGTTAAGAGATGTTTTTAATTATTTTTTAAAAATTTGAATATGAATGAAGAAAATAGTTCCGGTTTGAATTTTATATTTTGGTAAATTAAGATGACGTTGATTTCTTATTAAGTCAGCGACCGTTGTTGTGTTTAAATGTAATTTTAAAAGTTTAAATATGAATGAAAAAATGTTATATTCAGGTGTGGATTTTGTATTTTGGTAAAATGTGTGGAAATGTATTTCTTATTAGCCCGGGTTCTTATTCAGAAATACATTTTTTTTTTTTTCGTTGCCTGGCAACGGCGCCCTTTTCCTGTCGGATGTTAGTAAGGATTGTGATCGGGGCTGCCCCGGTGATATTAGGGTCTGTTGGCATATTCGCGTTGTCTTGGGCCACTCGTGTCAGGCTGAGTTTCTATAAAGAGTGACGCTACGAAGCGCATTCATTTTAAGGCTGCCCGACACGAAGCGGAATTGGTTCACAAACAGCCAGCAGACACGGCCCAGGGAACACGCTGTTAAACTGAGATATTCTGTCTCGCTGCGCTGGAGTTGCTGCAATAAAAATCACATTCTCAGTTCGGGGCTTTTCTCTTGAACCCTTATTTTGTTGAGGTTAGCTGTGAAACTAAAGGGTTAGGCTCATACATTTACCCATTAGGGGTCTGTCAGTCAGTATGTAACATCTCAAACTCTTTGGTTTCAGTATTGCGTTTATTACATAGAGCCCTGTGTGTGTTGTTCGGTGTTGCTGTATAATGCTTGACTCGGCTGCCCTCTTCAGGACAGATTGTGCACATGCGCAGATCCTGGCTGAAGGTATTCTGTTCACCTGGCATCTAGCCTGGTTTGTTTGGAAATGTACAATACTGGAAATGAATTGTCTTGCGGGTTCAACAAGCAAACTGGTTGCAGCTGGTCAAGTTTCTCAGGGATATTGTAGTCGCTGGAAAGTTGACCTGTTGTGTGGATTTGTTGATTTATTCCAAAGTAATGCTTCTGTGTCTGTGGGTTTGCATAGAGTGCAGAATGACTGAAGGGACGCATTGCAAAGATGTTTTTAATACATGTATTGGATACACTTCAAAATATATTCAGTTACATTATTTAATAAATGTACTTGCAATAATAACCCCCATGTTGTTAATGTATGGAGCTCCATCCTTACAATAACAGAATCGGGTGCGAAGCGCATGCAGTAAATATTAGTAAATTATAACTACAGTACACCATGTAATTATTGCACCTGTATTTTGAACTGTATCTCATTTATTGATGTGACTTGAGGTGTGTCTGTGTTTGTGCAGCTTGCTATACCCTCCATTTAAACGAGATCAATCTTTTAATTATAACTCAGTTATTATTCAGCTTGTGCTGCAATGCGGTCGCTGCCATGTTATTATTTTGTGAATGTGGCAGCCCATAGTAACTGCAATGTAACTGCAATAGTATCTGAACATGTAAACAGCACGTTCGCTCCAGCAGTATCATAAATATATGTGACATGGATAGAATCAGTGTTGTATAAAGTCCAGGACCTCTAGTGTGTCTTATGTTCAGCATTACTCTAATATACACGATGCATTTCATTTCACAGCCTGTCTGTCACACACGACATTGTGAACATCATTGCCTTGATTTGTTACCAATCTCCACCAAGCTTTATTATTTTATTATTCAATCCCAGCCTCCTGTGTAAGTTTCAGATTGCATTTGACTACAATCTATCACTCCCTGTCCTCTTACTGTGTGATTATGAGGACCCTCTCTCTCTATAAGCACTATAATCTTTCACTCCCTGCCCTCTTACTGTGTGATTATGAGGACCCTCTCTCTCTATAAGCACTATAATCCATCACTCCCTCTCCTCTTACTGTGTGATTATGAGGACCCTCTCTATAAGCACTATAATCTATCACTCCCTGACCTCTTACTGTGTGATTATGAGGACCCTCTCTCTCTATAAGCACTATAATCTATCACTCCCTGTCCTCTTACTGTGTGATTATGAGGACCCTCTCTCTCTATAAGCACTATAATCTATCACTCCCTGTCCTCTTACTGTGTGATTATAAGGATCCTCTCTATAAGCCTGCACTGGGTTTTATGAAAGGTAATGGCTGCAGATACCAGAATACATGATTTTAGTTGATCCTTCTGGACAACCCCTTATATCAACATAAATATTCTGTACATTATAAAGTGCTTCTGAATTTACATGTAGGTATTTTATTTACTTATTTGTTGTGTTGATTCTAAACTGAATCATTCAGGAAGGATTTTTTTAAAATGTGAAAGGCAGGAAATAGTGGAGCTGCTCCAAACCTCAGCTCCACATCCCCACCTCCAGCTCCGCTCCGCTCAGGAGCTCAGCTCAGAAACATGGCAAGCTCCACTCCGACTCCAGCATCCAACCCTGCTTCCAAACACTGGAGCCGCACACACTGTCCCGGTGCTGAAACTCAAACCGGGACGAGCAGCCACAGACTTCCCCTGCAATTCCAGAGACAGGAGTTCAGCGAAAAGAAAGAAACCCGAAGAAGCCACTGCAGCCTTTCCCTTACATGAATACCAGCCTGATGGCTTTACCAGGCAGCTCTGCCCAGGCGGGAAAACTGCAGGGCAACAGAAAAGAAACGGCATGGCTCTGGAATGCTGAGTGAGGAGGAGCGAGCCGGAGCTTCAACGGCAGCGAGCGCCTCCCTCATTCAGGTCTGTATCATTATATAATATACATCTATATTACACAATATATAGAAAGGAATTGACTTATTTATGATATCTATATATGGGTTGGATCGTGTCAAAGGCATTTCCAGAAATGAAGACATTCAAATAGCCTAACAATATATTCTGAGGTGAGTTTGTTGTTAGTATTATTATTATTAGTAGGAGTAGTAGTATTCTTTATTGATTGTATCTTTATTAATGTTACATTTATGTATTATTCTGAGTTCTTGAGAGCACACCTAACAGTCTGGTACTTGCTTGCTTATGTATTGATCTCTAGGCTGTAGAGAAAATTAATATACACCAGAATGTTTAGAGAGTTTGGTCTAATTCTGTGTCAGAAACATTTGAAACGATACAAGCCTCGCTCGTGTTCAACTGTTTCTTTTTCAGAAGGTGCTTTGATCTGTGTATTGAAACCCACAAACATCCTGTCACTGAGTGCTTGTCACAGTCTTCCTGTAAACCCGGTCGCACCATCTTTAACTGGAGAAGGACGCAAACATTACCGTTATTTTAAAGAGATGGCTACTGCAGGGTTAGACCCGGACGCTGGTGAGTTGTGTATTTTGATTGTGTTTTTAATAAAATACGAGGGCGGTACAATATGTCGAAATATTAACAATTAAAAAGCCGAGTTATAAGTTTGCTTTCGTTTTCAGTAGAAACACCATCATTACCCTAAACCTCTTAAACCTTCTCAAACCCTGCTCTGCTTTCTCAATGTCATCATTACCCTAAACCTCTCAAACCTTCTCAAACCCTGCTCTGCTTTCTGCATTACCCTAAACCTCTCCCTTCTCAAACCCTGCTCTGCTTTCTCAATGTCATCATTACCCTAAACCTCTCAAACCTTCTCAAACCCTGCTCTGCTTTCTCAATTACCCTAAACCTCTCCCTTCTCAAACCCTGCTCTGCTTTCTCAATTACCCTAAGCCTCTCCCTTCTCAAACCCTGCTCTGCTTTCTGCATTACCCTAAACCTCTCCCTTCTCAAACCCCGCTCTGCTTTCTGCATTACCCTAAACCTCTCCCTTCTCAAACCCCGCTCTGCTTTCTGCATTACCCTAAACCTCTCCCTTCTCAAACCCTGCTCTGCTTTCTCAATTACCCTAAACCTCTCCCTTCTCAAACCCTGCTCTGCTTTCTGAATGTCATCATTACCCTAAACCTCTCCCTTTTCAAACCCCGCTCTGCTTTCTGAATGTCATCATTACCCTAAACCTCTCCCTTCTCAAACCCCGCTCTGCTTTCTGCATTACCCTAAACCTCTCCCTTCTCAAACCCCGCTCTGCTTTCTGAATGTCATCATTACCCTAAACCTCTCCCTTTTCAAACCCCGCTGTGCTTTCTCAATTACCCTAAACCTCTCCCTTCTCAAACCCTGCTCTGCTTTCTCAATATTATTATTATTTGTGATATCTATATATGGGTTGGATCATGTCAAAGGCATTTCCAGAAATGAAGACATTCAAATAGCCTAACAATATATTCTGAGGTGAGTTTGTTATTAGTATTATTATTATTATTAGTAGTTGTATTCTTTATTGATTGTATCTTTAT
The DNA here is from genome assembly GCA_030684275.1 of Acipenser oxyrinchus oxyrinchus. Classification (NCBI taxonomy): domain Eukaryota; kingdom Metazoa; phylum Chordata; class Actinopteri; order Acipenseriformes; family Acipenseridae; genus Acipenser; species Acipenser oxyrinchus. Next base: position 2,315,614 of record JAGXEW010000059.1, read on the forward strand.
TAATGTTACATTTATTTATTATTGATTTTTGATTGATTTTCTACTAGTTCTAGTCCCTGTTGTTTAAATATCATTCTTATATTATCCGCGCATTACAATTTGAATAAGCCTCGCCAGCGCATTTGAGCCAATCCGTTCACATGTCGGTACAGCAGCAATCCCTTCATATTAACAGATCCTCAGCGGTTGGTTTGATCCGCTTCTGTGCCGGTGTTGTAACACCTGGCTGCGGCTTATCCTGACGTCACGTCACAGTGACACGCCCCTGCTTGCTTGCCTGATCCGCACATCCTCGTTTGAAAAGCCTCGTCAAAGCGCCGCTGTAGAGAGACGGCAGCTGCGGGTTTTGAACCCGGTGCCGGTGAGTTAAAAACATGACTGTCTTATTAAAGTCGAGGGCGATGTAATAATTACGAGACTGCATCGAAACAAGAGTTTTATCAGGTTAAAGGAAAGACAGAAGAAAAAGTTTACTTTCGGTTTCAGGTTGAAACGAGCTCGCACAGACTCAGTTGTTACCATAGTTTTTTTTACAATCTTATTTGATAAAATACACGCTTTTTTTTTCTTTCTGATACATCTCGACGTTGCCTACTTTATTGAGTCTGATAATCTGCAGTATAAAAGCTTCTCCGCGGCTGATTTCCATTCCCCGCGAGTGTGATACATTACCACACGTGTCTGTAATTATACAAAGTGAAAGTAAAGCATCTCCCGAGCGCGTTACAGCGTCAGCAGCAGCCATGGCTTTCATTTCTAAGAGGAGCAAACTGTTCTTTCTCTTTAACAGGGCGGGGAATCATGGCTGCAGAACAAGAGGCTGAAGAAACTGTTTCTCAAGAGCTGCACAGCGCCTCTGAGCTGAGGATCGTGCTGCTTGGGATAAGCTGGGCTGCGAAGAGTGCAGCAGGAAACACCATCCTGGACAGAGAGGAGGGTAGATCTGATTTAATGAAAGAGTGTGAGAAGAGAACAGGAGAAGTGTCTGGGAGACGGGTCACTGTGGTCGACACTCCAGACTTGTTACACATAGACCGGGTTGAGATTCAGAGATGTGTTTCTCTGTCTGCCCCGGGACCCCACACTTTCCTCCTGGTGATACCGGTGTTTACAAAAGAAATTATTGACACTGACCGTGAGTCTATAGTAGAAGAGTATTGCAAATCCTTTGATAAAGTGCAGGAGCTGTTTGGTGAGAGAGCTGTGAGGAACACGATAATCCTTTTCACCCGCGGGGATCGTCTCAGAGGCAGGACGATTGAGCAGTACATTGAGGAAGCTGGTGAGGAGCTCCAGGAGCGTGTTGAGAAATGTGGGAACAGGTATCATGTTCTCAACAATAACAACAGGAGCGATCGCACTCAGGTCACACAGCTCCTGGACAAGATAGACAACATGGTGAAGGGAAGTGGAGGCTGCTACACCGTGGAGATGTACCTCGAGGAGAAAATTAGACAAAAGGAACAGGAGTTGAATAAGGAACTGAGCAGGAAAGAAGAGGAGATGAAACAGAAATATGAGGAGGAACAGAGGAGGAGAGAAGAGATGACACAGAAATATGAGGAGGAACAGAGGAGGAGAGAAGAGGAGATGAAACAGAAATATGAGGAAGAACAGAGTAGGACAAAAGAGGAGATGAAAGAGAAATATGAGGAGGAACAGAGGAGGAGAGAAGAGGAGATGAAACAGAAATATGAGAAGGAACAGAGGAGGAGAGAAGAGGAGATGAAACAGAAATATGAGGAGGAACAGAGGAGGAGAGAAGAGGAGATGAAACAGAAATATGAGAAGGAACAGAGGAGGAGAGAAGAGATGAAACAGAAATATGAGGAGGAACAGAAGAGAGAAGAGGAGATGAAACAGAAATATGAGGAGGAACAGAGGAGGAGAGAAGAGATGAAACAAAAATGTGAGGAGGAACAGAGGAGGAGAGAAGAGATGAAACAGAAATATGAGGAGGAACAGAGGAGGAGAGAAGAGATGAAACAGAAATATGAGGAGGAACAGAGGAGGAGAGAAGAGATGAAACAGAAATATGAGGAGGAACAGAGGAGGAGAGAAGAGGAGATGAAACAGAAATATGAGGAGGAACAGAGGAGAGAAGAGGAGATGAAACAGAAATATGAGGAGGAACAGTGTAGGAGAGAAGAGATGAAACAGAAATATGAGGAGGAACAGAGGAGGAGAGAAGAGGAGCTGATGGAGAAGTTGAGGAAGCAAATGAAGGAAGAGGAGCTGGAGAAAGAGGCAGAGGAATCCAAGCTGCCTGTCAGGAGAAGGAACAGCATTGAAGGACATCGTCCCAACTGTAAGTATTCCTTTTATTCTCCCCGACTGTCAGTTCAGTAAAATCATCTTTCTGAGGCAAATACGAAGTTCAGTCTTTCTGTTGGACCTCTTGAGGCAAAATCATTGCTAGCTTACCTGCTGTATTGAACTGCAGTCAGTCTGTGTTATTAGTCGTGACATTGAAGCTTGCTTGCAGCTCTAGAACAGTGTTGCGCAAAGTTTTTTAAATGCCACCTTTTTAGCATACATTTTGTCGCGCCCCCCCCATATTATAACGTTAGACCATAACTTTATATTTTAACAATTTTTTCCCCGATTTCATGTAAATTTCATATTTTTTCCTTAACCACAAAAAAGTCAATATTTAGCTAAATACATACGAGTATCACAAATTCAACATTTAAAATCAGTCTAGAAATCTGTTTTTTTGCGCTTCGAGTGAACATTTTGACATGTTAAACCTGGCTTTCTAACAAATAAATCAGTGAATTTAAATATTTTGTTAACATTTTGTCAACATTTAGCTAACATTTCTAACAAATAAATCTGTGGGAAAATACATGTAACTTAACTCTTTTTTTGTTTGTTTTGTTTAACCTTGGCGATTCAACAGTTACCTGACAGATATATCTGAAAAACATTATCGTTCAGCAATTAAATCTGAGGTTTTCACAAAATGCAGTGCAAGCGAACGACACGAATACAGCACGAATACAAAAAAATGTAGCTAGTCATAAAAAGAAGAGACTGTCTCCTTTTGCTCCTTTTGTGGAGACGAAATAAAATAAAATAAACACAGAAGAACAGTGTGGCGTAGTAGTTAGGGCTCTGGACTCTTGACCGAGGGTCGGGTTCAATCCCAGGTGGGGACACTGCTGCTGTACCCTTGAGCAAGGTACTTTACCTAGATTGCTCCAGTAAAAACCCAACTGTATAAATGGGGAATTGTATGTAAAAATAATGTGATATCTTGTAACAATTGTAAGTCGGTTGTGTTGTGCATGACTCTATTTAATCAATAGTTTTAATTATTTTTGCTGGCGTCCGGTGTGCATAGCTCTTTTAACATGAAGCCCATGCCCACTGACGCCTTTGATTTGGCATTGTACGTTGCAGAGCCGCTTACACTCCTGACTTTTAAGAATGGGTTTGTTAACATTTATGTATGTAGCTTTTTTAGTTACAGAACTGCCCCTTTAGTCATCGTCACGCCCCTTAGTGACTTCTCCACACTTCAGGGGCGCACCACTGCACTAGAACAAAGAAACATTGATTGATGCTTTAAATAATAGCAAATAAACTATTAGAAAGAAAAAATAGCAATAAATCATTGTGTATCCTGTCACTCCCTATAAAGAGTGTTTTTCAGTATTGCAGAATACTACAGTAATATTTCATGTAGAAATCTGACTTGCAGGTTAATCATAAAATATCTGTGGTGCTTTAGAGACATCTTGTGCAAAGTCAAGCAGAGTCATGTGACATTTCACTTTTCTGAAACAATACACGTGTTGTCTTTCAGTGTCTGGAGGTGAAGGAGAGGCTTCCCTTGCAGATACCCAAGCGCCTCCCAGCCCCCCTGAGCTGAGGATGGTGCTGCTTGGGAAGACTGGGGCTGGGAAGAGTGCAGCAGGAAACACCATCCTGGGCAGAGAGGAGTTCAGATCTGAAGCCAGCTCCTCTGCAGTAACGAGGGAGTGTGAGAAGAGAAAAGGACAAGTGGCTGGGAGACGTGTTGCTGTGATCAACACTCCAGAGCTCTCTCAAGACAAACTCCAGATTAGGAGCTGTGTTTCTCTGTCTGCCCCGGGACCCCACGCTTTCCTCCTGGTGATACCGGTGGGCCAATTCACAGAGGAAGAGAGGAGAGTAGTGGAGACAGTCCAGGAGATATTCAGTGAGGAGGCTGTGAGGAGGCACATGATGCTCCTTTTCACACACAGTGACAAACTGAAAGGCAAGACCATTGAGGATTATATTCAGACAGGCAGCAAGGAGTTCCAGCAGCTTGTTGAGAAATGTGGGAACAGGTATCATGTTCTGAACACTGAGGACAGGAGCGATCGCACTCAGGTCACACAGCTCCTGGACAAGATAGACAACATGGTGAAGGGAAACAATGGCAGCTACTACACCAGTGAGATGTACCAGCAAGCAGAAGCAAAGATCAGACAAAGACAAGGGGAGATACTGAAGGAGAAGGAAGAGACGATACTGAGGGAGGAAGAGGAACTGAGGGCAAAGCAGCAGAAAGAACTGGAGAACACGAAAAGGAAGATGAGATTGGAAATCCAGAAACGAGACGAGAAGATCAGAGAGCTGGAGGAGAGGATAGGAGAGCTGGAGGAAGAGCTGAGGAAAGAACAGGAAGAGAATCACAGGATCAAACTGGAGGAAGAGCTGAGGAGAAAGAGAGAGGAGAGAGAAAGGGCAGAGCGAGAGAAGGAGGAGTGCATGGAGAAAGGGGAGAGAGAGAGGGGAGAGTACGAGGAGAAACACAGGAGAGAGATGGAGGCGGTCAGGCAGCGCTACGAGGAAAGGCTGAGGGAAGATGCAGAGAAATCCAATGACTTTGTGGAGCACTGTGTGAAGCCAGCAGCAGTATTACTGGGAGCAGCGGCAGGGGCACTGCTAGGGGCAGCAGCAGGAGCTCTGAGGGGTCCATTGGGAGCTGCAGCAGGAGCTGCTATTGGATCTGTAGCAGGAGCACAAGTAGGATCTGTGATAGGAGGAGCAGCCAGGGCAGGAGTAGCAGAGAGCTCAGACACACACACACATAGAAGCAGAGAGCTCAAATAAAATAACCTCACCCCCTGTGCCACTCCAGGGCTCACAGCTGACAGAAAGAAATGTGTGGGAGGACCCCCGAGTCACATGACGACACGACATTTCCTGTCGGGGTGACATTAAAAGCCAGCTGGCTTTCTTGACTAAAGAGGCATCCAAGTGTTCTCGTAATCCTCGCCCTTATTATGTGATTAGGAAAAGCTTCATCAAGCAGCTCATTATAATGACATGTTGTTAAATATGATTGTGTTTGTCTCCACGGCTGCGTATCCAGAGCCTTGCTTTCTACAGCACAGAGTCAGGTTTGAGTAGAGCACTGTGAGCCTCCTGCGAAGCTGTAACTCGCTGGGAAATGCACACTTTATCAATGGATTTGAATCAATGTCTAGAAACCACTGCGAACTGGTGAATGGAAAATCTCTCTACAGAATCACAGTGACAGATGAACGGCTGTGAATCTAGGAGGCAGTGAGGTCCAGTGGTTAAAGTCCAGGGCTTGTAACCAGGAGGACACCGGTTCAAATCCCAGCTCTGTCACTGACTGACTCACTGTCAATAGAATGTGCTTTGCCTAGGTCCTGAGTATTTCAACTGGGCAGCAGTGTGGAGTAGTGGTTAGGACTCTTGACCGGAGGGTCGTTGGTTCAATCCCAGGTGGGGGGGACACTGCTGCTGTACCCTTGAGCAAGGTACTTTACCTAGACTGCTCCAGTAAAAACCCAACTGTATAAATGGGGAATTGTATGTAAAAATAATGTGATATCTTGTAATAATTGTAAGTCGCCCTGGATAAGGGCATCTGCTAAGAAATAAATAATAATAAAAACATTCTTAGCCGTGTGTGTGTGTGTGTGTGTGTGTGTGTGTGTGTGTGTGTGTGTGTGTGTGTGTGTGTGTGTGTGTGTGTGTGTGTGTGTGTGTGTATTGTCTGTGCTCTGATTCCCTGAGACAGCGTTGCAAAAGAGATGTCTACTCAGGAGATAATAAAGTCATGAATAATAATACACAATAATATCACACTTTTAAGACCTCGTCCCGTTTTTATTTGTCATTTCTCTGAATGCATATTCTGGTGTAAAATGCTGTTGCCGTCAGCAGGTGCGATAGCTGCTAATGAGATCATGATCATTGCTGTGTTTAATCAGCACTAGTGACACAAAGCTGACATCTGTGAAATACTGAAGCCTTTATTGAAGTCTGTGTTGATGGATTAAACACAACGCGGTCTTCAAAAACTGTTGTTCAATCAGCCAGCGACGAGTTATGAATCTCAGACTTTATTTAATTCAGCAAAAACTACTTCATAAAAAATTATTTTAAAAAATCCTTATAAATCTCTTGAGTTGAATCTTTGTGTTATAAAAACGCCTCCCAGAAAATGCAGCCGTGTAACAGCGGGTGTGAAATGTTTGTGTGTTTATTGACACAGTTTCGTATCCCGGTGATTTTAAAGGACTCCGCTAACAGAACAGCAGGTTAGGGTCTCGCTGCTGCGGTTTTATATAAGGCTGCTGTTCATGTTAAAGCTTCAGATGCCATTGTCTTGTTACTGTCCCCTTACCTTGTTATGATGCGTGCAATCACTCGCAATGCTTCTCACTGCAATCACTCACACACAGGGTCTTTATTTTCTATTTAATTAATTGTATTTTTTGAATCCGCAATTTTGAGTCCCTTTGCAATTCCAGAGACGAGGCTGCGCTTGATACGCAAAGGCAGGCTGTGCTGTGCAGGGGGTCAGTCTGGGGGGTGTTTAGTTTAGGCTGCGGTCCCGCTCCGGGACTGTATTTGAGGTTTCACCCGCTCCACATCAAACCCACAGTAATGCCACCTGTTCAAACCCCGATACACTCCTCCGTGACGCTGCAGACGGGACAACAACTCGGGAGGGGAAGAAAATGACGGCGCTGACTACTGAAGAGGAGAGAACTGGTAGGAGAAGCCCCGGCTGCTGCTGTTTGTATCGACACCTGTAAGGATGTGCTTTTATTGAGGGCTTTACCGTTTACATCTCCTCGGCATTGCCCGCCAAAATGAACAAACAACACAGCGGCGCGGACCCTGAGCAGCGCGAGCTGCCAATTCAAACTGGAGGAGTTCGAATCCCAACGGCTGAAGCGGCGCTGCCTGAATATATTAGCGTGGAGTTAAAGATTACACATCAATAAATAAGAGATTACTACATACAGTTTAAAATAATATACGGCAGTATCAATACATTTCAAAAGTCTCGTTTACACCGGGTGGTTGTGTGAAAATGTTTCTATTAACGGAATATAAGAATGGTCAACATTAGCCTACGAAGGGGAATCTGTGGAGAAAATACAAGTTATCAGGTAGATGTTTTTATTTTTATTATTAATATTATTATCGGGTTACGGATGGGTTAATATATGTTTTTAATTATATTTTTAAAGTTTGAATATGAATGAAAAAAATAGTTCAGGTTTGAATTTTGTGTTTTGGTAAATTGAGATGACGTTGATTTCTTACTAAGTCAGCGACTTAATAAGAGATGATTACAGCAACACCATTAAAACAATTAGAAATAAGACAACAAGAAAAACGTGTGCTTTTTAAAATTGATTTTGGAAGCAACATTGTAATATTCCTGGCAATGTATAAAGTTTATTTCTCTCTCGTTTTTATTTTATTTTATTGTATTTATTATTTATTTATTTATTTATAGGAGTTGATATCCTATTGATGTATAATTTTGTTTCAATAAAAGCATTTTAAAAAGTACAGTCTGCCATAGAAGAAACCCGGGAGGTCGTTGACATTTTGTTTTTTTGTATGTGTAAGAGATCTTTTAAATATTGCTATGCTTAAGTAGCTATTCATTATAAAGCACTGAGAAAACATTTGCTTTTCGTGTTGTCATTTTTATATGCGTGCGTATATATAATATAAAATATATAAAATAACATAATACTAACCAATACAACTGAGATATGTAAATATACATTAAAAAAGTGAATAGAAATATAAAAAAATGTATTTAAAATTAAAACGTCATCAAGCAGAGAATGCAATAAATTCATCTGGAACATTCGTTTATATTTATCTGGGGACACGTACAAGAATCACATGAGTGTTATTTATATGACACACGAAGCATAATATTGTTTTGTTATATGATTGCTAATTACATTTGTAGACGAACTCCAATTCTCTGGCTCTATTTTTGCGCTGTGTCTTTTAAGACGCAATGCTTGGTGGGTTATGAAAAGAAAATCTCTTCCGCAGAAGTGTACAGCTTGTACACTTCGGGAACGCCCACTTGAAGGCCCCTTCGAAGGGATCATTTTATGTTCATTACGGATTGGAGCACCCCTTAACATGGCCGCCATTCGACCTTCACTTCGTAGGTCGCATTTTCATGAATTGGAACACAGCCATAGTCTTCCTGTAAACCCGGTCGCACCATCTTTAACTGGAGAAGGACACTACATGACCGTTATTTTAAAGAGATGGCTACTGCAGGGTTAGACCCGGACGCCGGTGAGTTGTGTATTTTGATTGTGTTTTTTTTAATAAAATACGAGGGCGGTACAATATTTTGAAATATTAACAATTAAAAAGCAGAGTTAAAAGTTAGCTTTCGTTTTCAGTAGAAACGCCATCATTACCTTAAACCTCTCCCTTCTCAAACCCTGCTCTGCTCTGCTTTGCTTTCTGCATTACCCTAAACCTGTCCCTTCTCAAACCCCGCTCTGCTTTCTGAATGTCATCATTACCCTAAACCTCTCAAACCTTCTCAAACCCTGCTCTGCTTTCTGAATATTATTATTATTTGTGATATCTATATATGGGGGATGGGGGATGGGATGGAGCCTGTGCTCGCATTATTGTGGTTGTAAAGAGGATGTCTCAGACACAGCACTGTTTTGAAACTAACGTTTCTTTATTTTTTTTGTTTATTTGAAAAATGTAAAATATGCCTCTCGTTTTGAGTGCTGTTTTTTTTGTTTTATTAATTATTTGTACTAATTTTAGGGAAAAGCGCATCATTTTTTAATTGTATTTTAATTTAAATTAAACTCATAGTTAGCATTTGTAATATCATTTAGCGCTTTCTTTCAGTGAGATGACCGGCTCGCCCCACGCGTCCCTGTGAACGACCCGATCCGTCGATTTATTGCTTGGTTGTCATTGAGGGGGGGAAAAGTGGAGGGGAAAAAATATTCAATAAAAATGTGTTGCTATCCAGATCAATCAATCAATCGATCTATATTTTATATAGCGCCTTTCATAGTGGACCCCCGTCACAAAGCGCTTTACAAGATACAGCAACAACGAGAAAATCCATAATACTTATATATATATATATATATATATATATATATATATATATATATATATATATATATATATATAAACCTTGCTAGTTTTAAACTTTTACATTAAATGAAGTGAAATTGAAATGCTCGTGTCAGAGTTTCTATAAAGAGTGACGCTACAAAGCGCATTGATTTTAAGGCTGCCCGACACGAAGCGGAATTGGTTCACAAACAGCCAGCAGACACGACCCCGGGAACACGGTGTTAAAACCAGTTTGTACTGATAATAAAAAGCCCTAAAAGATGCTGCTAGTGGATTTTCTACTGGTTCTAGTCCCTGTTGTTTTAAATATCATTCTTAAAACTCATAAAGCATCTCCCCGAAGCGCTACAGCGTCAGCAGCAGCCATGGCTTTCATTTCTAAGAGGAGCAAACTGTTCTTTCTCTTTAACAGGGCGGGGAATCATGGCTGCAGAACAAGAGGCTGAAGAAACTGTTTCTCAGGAGCTGCACAGCGCCTCTGAGCTGAGGATCGTGCTGCTTGGGATAAGCTGGGCTGGGAAGAGTGCATCAGGAAACACCATCCTGGGCAGAGAGGAGTTTAGATCTGGATTGAGCTCCTCTGCCGTAACAAAGGTGTGTGAGAAGAGTACAGGAGAAGTGTCTGGGAGACGGGTCACTGTGGTCAACACTCCACACTTGTTAGACACAGACCGGGTTGAGATTGAGAGATGTGTTTCTCTGTCTGCCCCGGGACCCCACGCTTTCCTCCTGGTGATACCGGTGTCTACAAAAGAAATGATTGACACTCACCGTGAGTCTATACTAGCACAGTACTGCAAACCCTTGGATAAAGTGCAGGAGCTGTTTGGTGAGAGAGCTGTGAGGAACACGATGATCCTTTTCACCTGCGGGGATCGTCTGAGAGGCAGGACGATTGAGCAGTACATTGAGGAAGCTGGTGAGAAGCTCCAGCAGCGTGTTGAGAAATGTGGGAGCAGGTATCATGTTCTCAACAATGAGGACAGGAGCGATCGCACTCAGGTCACACAGCTCCTGGACAAGATAGACAACATGGTGAAGGGAAGTGGAGGCTGCTACCTCCCAAATGAGATTTACCAGCAGGTAGAAGAAAGGATTAGACTAAAGGAACAGGAGCTGAATGAGAAACACAAAGAGGATCTGAGCAGGAAAGAAGAGGAGATGAAACAGAAATATGAGGAGGAACTGAGGAGGAGAGAAGAGGAGATGAAACAGAAATATGAGGAGGAACAGAGGAGGAGAGAAGAGGAGATGAAACAGAAATATGAGGAGGAACAGAGGAGGAGAGAAGAGGAGATGAAACAGAAATATGAGGAGGAACAGAGGAGGAGAGAAGAGGAGCTGATGAAGTTGAGAAAGCAAATTAAGGAAGATGAGCTGGAGAAAGAGGCAGAGGAATCCAAGCTGCCTGTCAGGAGAAGGAACAGCTTTGAAGCATTGTACCCCACCAGTAAGTGTGTTTAAGATTGTTCTACAGATACAATATTTTGAATTCTTTCACAGGCTCTCACAATGCCACCATGGAACTGAATGAGTCTTACAGTTTAATAACATTTTGAAAACCTTCTGGGTTATTAAGTTACATGTATACATGTTTTGTGAGGTGGAAATGGACCTGTCTTCCACTAGCTAATAATGACTGTTATATATGTACAGTGTATGCTGTGTGAGGTGGAAATGGACCTGTCTTGTTCATTTGCAGTGTCTGAAAGCAAAGTGGAGAACGAATCAGAGGAATCCAAGCTGCCTGTCAGGAGAAGAAATAGCAAGGAGACCATCAACCCCAACAGTGAGTGAGACTGAAATTGTTCTTCTAGGATAGAAATGATTTTGTTCCATCAAGATGAAATAATACAGAATTGAAACCTAATTGTAAGGTTTCAGCTGATGCTTATTCTGGTGGTAAGAAGCTTGTTTCTCACTTTGATTATGATCTATATTGTTTTGTTTTTTTCAGTGTCTGGAGGTGAAGGAGAGGCTCCCCTTGCAGATACCCAAGCGCCTCCCAGCCCCCCTGAGCTGAGGATGGTGCTGCTTGGGAAGACTGGGGCTGGGAAGAGTGCAGCAGGAAACACCATCCTGGGCAGAGAGGAGTTCAGATCTGAAGCCAGCTCCTCTGTAGTAACGAGGGAGTGTGAGAAGAGAAAAGGACAAGTGGCTGGGAGACGTGTTGCTGTGATCGACACTCCAGAGCTCTCTCAGGACAAACTCCAGATTAGGAGCTGTGTTTCTCTGTCTGCCCGGGACCCCACGCTTTCCTCCTGGTGATACCGGTGGGCCGATTCACAGAGGAAGAGAGGAGAGCAGTGGAGACAGTCCAGGAGATATTCAGTGAGGAGGCTATGAGGAGGTACATGATGCTCCTTTTCACACACAGTGACAAACTGAAAGGCAAGACCATTGAGGATTATATTCAGACAGGCAGCAAGGTGCTCCAGCAGCTTGTTGAGAAATGTGGGAACAGGTATCATGTTCTCAACACTGAGGACAGGAGCGATCGCACTCAGGTCACACAGCTCCTGGACAAGATAGACAACATGGTGAAGGGAAACAACGGCAGCTACTACACCAGTGAGATGTACCAGCAAGCAGAAGAAAGGGCTGGAGAAGTGAGGATAGGGAAGAAGAGAGATGAGCAGATTGACAGGGTGGGGTATGAAAAGAGCAAACTGCTAAAGGAGAGGCCAGGAGAGCTGGAGCTACAACTGGAGCTGAGGAGAGAGAGGGAGAGATCCAGAGTGCTGGAGAGGGAGCTGAAGAGAGCACAAGAGGGGGAGCAAGAGCTGAAGAAAGAGAGGGAGAAAAGAGATAAAGAAGAGAGAGAAAAGGGAGAGCAGAAGGGAACGTTTAACTTGCAGAAGTACAATGAAAAGCCAACTTGGAGTGAATATCTAAGGCCATCAGTAGTAGTAATTGGAGGATCAGTAGGGGCAGCAATAGGGGCAGTCGCTGGAGCCGTATCGGGGCCAAAAGGAGCTGCAGCAGGAGTGGTTATAGGAGCTACACTAGGAGCAGCAGTAGGAGTAACATTAGGAACAGTGACAGGAGGTGGGGTAGGAACACAGGCAGTAAAAGAGACATACAAAACACAGTGATGATAACATGGACCACACTGATGTGGAAACTGCACCAGGCTTAACTCTTACAGCCTTCACTGTCTGTGTCTGTGATGTGAGTACAGAGTAAGTACAGAGTCTGTGAGTACAGAGTAATGCTCACAATTCACCTGACTGTAAACGCATCACCTCTGAACCCCAAGACACATCGGATTCCAAACAAACAAGATGTTAGAAAAGCCTGAGCCTTTTATACTTGAATCATGTGTTTAATGCCTGCATAGATTCTAGATAACATTCAATATGCTGTATATTATAGCTATATTGTGTAAATGATGGATACTGTATAAAAACTTTATAATACTGAGATATATTGTAGCTACAGCAAAGTAATTGAAATGATCACTCCACTCAGGAGCTTTGCTTTCACAATTAAATAAAAGCAACTAAAAGTAATTTGTTTAATTGCTCAATATTGTCATACGCTCTACATGATATCTATAAGTTACTGTATAAGTTTATAATTATGTTTTTACTATATATAAAATATGTAATATTGTATGCATGAAGCTGATAAGAAATATATTTTTACTTGAAATCTGTTGTGAACCAATTACTCGAGACATCTTTCATTACTTCAGACAAGTTTAAACCAGACTTAAATATGCTTCATCTTCCTACTGGGTGATTGTGCTGCAATATGTAAACTATCTCAGAACAAGTGACGCTTGAGCAGTGTTGAGAGGCTGTGTGTCGTGTGAATGCTTTTTAAACCCTGGGGGGATTGTAATGTTGAGCAGTGTTGAGAGGCTGTGTGTCGTGTGAATGCTTTTTAAACCCTGGGAGGATTGTAATGTTGAGCAGTGTTGAGAGTCTGTGTGTCGTGTGAATGCTTTTTAAACCCTGGGAGGATTGTAATGTTGAGCAGTGTTGAGAGGCTGTGTGTCGTGTGAATGCTTTTTAAACCCTGGGAGGATTGTAACGTTGAGCAGTGTTGAGAGGCTGTGTGTCGTGTGAATGCTTTTTAAACCCTGGGAGGATTGTAATGTTGAGCAGTGTTGAGAGGCTGTGTGTCGTGTGAATGCTTTTTAAACCCTGGGAGGATTGTAATGTTGAGCAGTGTTGAGAGGCTGTGTGTCGTGTGAATGCTTTTTAAACCCTGGGAGGATTGTAATGTTGAGCAGTGTTGAGAGGCTGTGTGTCGTGTGAATGCTTTTTAAACCCTGGGAGGATTGTAATGTTGAGCAGTGTTGAGAGGCTGTGTGTCGTGTGAATGCTTTTTAAACCCTGGGAGGATTGTAATGTTGAGCAGTGTTGAGAGGCTGTGTGTCGTGTGAATGCTTTTTAAACCCTGGGAGGATTGTAATGTTGAGCAGTGTTGAGAGGCTGTGTGTCGTGTGAATGCTTTTTAATCAATGTTTCTGATCATCTGCTTTCTTATCAACAAGATGTAAAGGGAACATCCCCACTAGACTGCAGCTGCCCAATGTTTTTGATTTTGTACTTGCTGTGAATGGAAAACAGAAAGCCTTGATTGGAACAACACGAGGCAGCAATTCTTATGACAATGCGTGAGGCCGCAGCAGCAGGAGGTGATGAAGGACCCTCCACACTTTATAGCATCGTTTTCACAAGCAGAAACACCACCATCCCTTCCAGGACAGTGAGGACAGGGTCATGTATAAAAGGGAATAGAAGCTGTGTTTCTGTGAATAAGGGCAAGACCCCGGGTCTGGAACAGTAACAAGAGCCCGCAATTTAATTGTGCTTCATATCACCGGGGAACAAAATGTTCTGCAGAAAATGTAAAAAGATGTGGTAGAAAAAGGGAAAAATGGTGTAAGTGTGTTTTTAAATGAGTTTTGTCTACTATCTATACATATACAACAGCATTAGGCTGCAGTGCGCGCATTGCAGCGGTCCCGCTCCGGGACTGTATTTGAGGTTTCACCCGCTCCACATCAAACCCACAGTAATGCCACCTGTTCAAACCCCGATACACTCCTCCGTGACGCTGCAGACGGGACAACAACTCGGGGGGAAGAAAATGACGGCGCTGACTACTGAAGAGGAGAGAACTGGTAGGAGAAGCCCCGGGCTGCTGCTGTTTGTATCGACACCTGTAAGGATGTGCTTTTATTGAGGGCTTTTACCGTTTACATCTCCTCGGCATTGCCCGCCAAAAATGAACAAACAACACAGCGGCGCGGACCCTGAGCAGCGCGAGCTGCCAATTCAAACTGGAGGAGTTCGAATCCCAACGGCTGAAGCGGCGCTGCCTGAATATATTAGCGTGGAGTTAAAGATTACACATCAATAAATAAGATATTACTACACACAGTTTAAAATAATATACGGCAGTATCAATACATTTCAAAAGTCTCGTTTACACCGGGTGGTTGTGTGAAAATGTTTCTATTAACGGAATATAAGAATGGTCAACATTAGCCTACGAAGGGGAATCTGTGGAGAAAATACAAGTTATCAGGTAGGTGTCTTTATTTTTATTATTAATATTATTATCGGGTTACGGATGGGTTAAGAGATGTTTTTAATTATTTTTTTTGAAAGTTTGAATATGATTGAAAAAAATAGTTCAGTTTTGAATTTTGTGTTTTGGTAAATTGAGATGACGTTGATTTCTTATTAAGTCAGCGACCGTTGTTGTGTTTAAATGTAATTTTAAAAGTTTAAATATGAATGAAAAAAATGTTATATTCAGGTGTGGATTTTGTATTTTGGTAAAATGTGTGGAAATGTATTTCTTATTAGCCCGGGTTCTTATTCAGAAATTTTTTTTTCTTTCCGTTGCCTGGCAACGGCGCCCTTTTCCTGTCGGATGTTAGTAAGGATTGTGATCGGGGCTGCCCCGGTGATATTAGGGTCTGTTGGCATATTCGCGTTGTCTTGGGCCACTCGTGTCAGGCTGAGTTTCTATAAAGAGTGACGCTACGAAGCGCATTCATTTTTAAGGCTGCCCGACACGAAGCGGAATTGGTTCACAAACAGCCAGCAGACACGGCCCAGGGAACACGCTGTTAAAACCAGTTTGTACTGGTAATAAGAAGCCATGAAAGATGCTGCCAGTGGATTTTCTACTGGTTCTAGTCCCTGTTGTTTAAATATCATTCTTATATTATCCGCGCATTACAATTTGAAGAAGCCTCGCCAGCGCATTTGAGCCAATCCGTTCACATGTCGGTACAGCAGCAATCCCTTCATATTAACAGATCCTCAGCGGTTGGTTTGATCCGCTTCTGTGCCGGTGTTGTAACACCTGGCTGCGGCTTATCCTGACGTCACGTCACAGTGACACGCCCCCTGCTTGCTTGCCTGATCCGCACATCCTCGTTTGAAAAGCCTCGTTAAAGCGCCACTGTAGAGAGATGGCAGCTGCAGGTTTTGAACCCGGTGACGGTGAGTTAAAAACATTACTGTCTTATTAAAGTCGATGGCGATGTAATAATTAACAGACTTTATTGAACCAATAAAAAACAAGAGTTTTATTAGGTTTTCAGAAACAAAGAAAAAAAGTTTACTTTCGGTTTCAGTTTTCAGTTTTTCTTTTTTTTACAATCTTATTTGATGTGATAAAATAAACGCGTTCTTTCTTCATAACACACCTCGACGTTGCTTACTTTGATCCACATTTGCCACGAGTGTGTATAAATACCACACGGCATGTCAGTAATTATACAAAGTGAAAGTAAAAAATGTCCCAAGCGCGTTACAGCGTCAGCAGCAGCCATGGCTTTCCGGAGACAGTGGAACAGGTTGAGATTCGGCGGTCAGTGAACTCGGTCTCTTCACAGGATCGCTTCTATTCTCTCACTGCTCACAAACATCTCAAAGCGCTGTGGATTGAAACAGCGGCTGTGCTTCATTTGCACAGAGAGAGGTGCCGGGGTTCTGAAAATCTGAGCCCCCCCTCCGAACGGATCCCTGTGTGTTAACTCTTCAGCAGAGTGCTGTGTGCATTCAGTGTGGTTTCCACAGAACTCAATAGCCTTCATCCGAAGGGCAGTAACTTGCCTGCAGTATCGCTGCATACACAGGCGCCTAACCCATAGGACAGAGGGACTCGTGCCAGCCTCCACATTGCTTGTATGTGTAACAATAACAATACAGCACTACTAGCACTGATAGTGAATATTAGTGTTGAAGTGTCCTGGTAACAGACTGGAAAATACCTGAACAAGATGTTATATAAAGCATCACATTGTACACTGTATATATATATATATATATATATATATATATATATATATATATATATATATATATATATATATATATATATATATATATATATATATATATATATATATATATATATATATATATATATATATATATATATATATATATATATATATATATATATATATATATATATATATATATATATATATATATATATATATATATATATATATATATATATATATATATATACAGTACTGTGCAAAAGTTTTAGGCAGGTGTGAAAAAATGCTGTAAAGTAAGAATGCTTTCAAAAATAGACATGTTAATAGATTATATTTATCAATTAACTAAATGCAAAGTGAGTGAACAGAAGAAAAATCTAAATCAAATCCATATTTGGTGTGACAACCCTTTGCCTTCAAAACAGCATCAATTCTTCTAGGTACACTTGCACAAAGTCAGGGATTTTGTAGGCATATAGTCAGGTGTATGATTAAACAATTATACCAAACAGGTGCTAATGATCATCAATTCAATATGTAGGTTGAAACACAATCATTAACTGAAACAGAAACAGCTGTGTAGGAGGAATAAAACTGGGTGAGGAACAGCCAAACTCAGCTAACAAGGTGAGGTTGCTGAAGACAGTTTACTGTCAAAAGTCATACACCATGGCAAGACTGAGCACAGCAACAAGACACAAGGTAGTTATACTGCATCAGCAAGGTCTCTCCCAGGCAGAAATTTCAAGGCAGACAGGGGTTTCCAGATGTGCTGTCCAAGCTCTTTTGAAGAAGCACAAAGAAACGGGCAACGTTGAGGACCGTAGACGCAGTGGTCGGCCAAGGAAACTTACTGCAGCAGATGAAAGACACATCATGCTTACTTCCCTTCGCAATCGGAAGATGTCCAGCAGTGCCATCAGCTCAGAACTGGCAGAAAACAGTGGGACCCTGGTACACCCATCTACTGTCTGGAGAAGTCTGGTCAGAAGTGGCCTTCGTGGAAGACTTGCGGCCAAAAAGCCATACCTCCGACGTGGAAACAAGGCCAAGCGACTCAACTATGCACGAAAACACAGGAACTGGGTTGCAGAAAAATGGCAGCAGGTGCTCTGGACTGATGAGTCAAAATTTGAAATATTTGGCTGTAGAGCGCACACGAATGAGTGTCTGCAGGCAACAGTGAAGCATGGTGGAGGTTCCTTGCAAGTTTGGGGCTGCATTTCTGCAAATGGAGTTGGGGATTTGGTCAGAATTAATGGTCTCCTCAATGCTGAGAAGTACAGGCAGATACTTATCCATCATGCAATACCATCAGGGAGGCATCTGATTGGCCCCAAATTTATTCTGCAACATAACAACGACCCCAAACATACAGCGAAAGTCATTAAGAACTATCTTCAGCGTAAAGAAGAACAAGGAGTCCTGGAAGTGATGGTATGGCCCCCACAGAGCCCTAATCTCAACATCATCGAGTCTGTCTGGGATTACATGAAGAGAGAGAAGCAATTGAGGCTGCCTAAATCCACAGAAGAACTGTGGTTAGTTCTCCAAGATGTTTGGGCCAACCTACCTGCCGGGTTCCTTCAAAAACTGTGTGCAAGTGTACCAGGGTCCCACTGTTTTCTGCCAATTCTGAGCTGATGGCACTGCTGGACATCTTCCGATTTCGAAGGGAAGTAAGCATGATGTGTCTTTCATCTGCTGCAGTAAGTTTCCTTGGCCGACCACTGCGTATACGGTCCTCAACGTTGCCCGTTTCTTTGTGCTTCTTCAAAAGAGCTTGGACAGCACATCTGGAAACCCCTGTCTGCCTTGAAATTTCTGCCTGGGAGAGACCTTGCTGATGCAGTATAACTACCTTGTGTCTTGTTGCTGTGCTCAGTCTTGCCATGGTGTATGACTTTTGACAGTAAACTGTCTTCAGCAACCTCACCTTGTTAGCTGAGTTTGGCTGTTCCTCACCCAGTTTTATTCCTCCTACACAGCTGTTTCTGTTTCAGTTAATGATTGTGTTTCAACCTACATATTGAATTGATGATCATTAGCACCTGTTTGGTATAATTGTTTAATCATACACCTGACTATATGCCTACAAAATCCCTGACTTTGTGCAAGTGTACCTAGAAGAATTGATGCTGTTTTGAAGGCAAAGGGTTGTCACACCAAATATGGATTTGATTTAGATTTTTCTTCTGTTCACTCACTTTGCATTTAGTTAATTGATAAATATAATCTATTAACATGTCTATTTTTAAAAGCATTTTTACTTTACAGCATTTTTTTACACCTGCCAAAAACTTTTGCACAGTACTGTATATAGATAGATAGATATTAGCCGCATTATGAAATGCCCCTACAGGGCCATAGGGGGCGCAGTGCAATATTAAGTACAGCTCCACACATACAGGAACATGCCAGTGCTGTGTGTGACAGGGAGTGTTCTTTCAGCACAGCACGACAACAAGAGGAGAAAACTAATCCAGGGCTTCACATGGAAAGCTTTCATTTCTAAGAGGAACAAACTGTTCTTTCTCTTTAACAGGGCAGGGAATCATGGCTGCAGAACAAGAGGCTGAAGAAACTGTTTCTCAAGAGCTGCACAGCGCCTCTGAGCTGAGGATCGTGCTGCTTGGGATAAGCTGGGCTGGAAAGAGTGCAGCAGGGAACACCATCCTGGGCAGAGAGGAGTTTAGATCCGGATCCAGCTCCTCTGCAGGAACAAAGGAGTGTGAGAAGAGAACAGGAGAAGTGTCTGGGAGACGGGTCACTGTGGTCGACACTCCAGACTTGTTAGACACAGACCGGGTCGAGATTGAGAGATGTGTTTTTCTGTCTGCCTCGGGACCCCACGCTTTCCTCCTGCTGATACGGGTTCATTCAAAAGAAATGATTGACAGTGCAGCGTGGAAGTCTACATTAAAAAAGGATTGCAAAGCCTTTGATAAAGTGCAGGAGCTCTTTGGTGAGAAAGCTGTGAGGAACACGATGATCCTTTTCACACGCGGGGATCTTCTGAGAGGCAGGACGATTGAGCAGTACATTGAGGAAGCTGGTGGGGAGCTCCAGCAGCTTGTTGAGAAATGTGGGAACAGCTATCATGTTCTCAACAATAAGAACAGGAGCGATCGCACTCAGGTCACACAGCTCCTGGACAAGATAGACAACATGGTGAAGGGAAGTGGAGGCTGCTACCTCCCAATATCATCTGAGATTTACCAGGAGGTAGAAGAAAGGATTAGACTAAAGGAACAGGAGCTGAATGAGAAACACAAAGAGGAACTGAGGAGGAGAGAAGAGGAGATGAAACAGAAATATGAGGAGGATCAGAGGAGGAGAGAAGAGGAGATGAAACAGAAATATGAGGAGGATCAGAGGAGGAGAGAAGAGGAGATGAAACAGAAATATGAGGAGGGAAAGTATAAATGTGTAATCCTGTAAATGACGTGTAGTTGATTATTAAAATATACTGAAATGCCCATCCCTTGTCTAAAAGTGATTTTAAATGTCAGCTTTACTTACCAAAGGGTATAAAACATGGAAAAGTTATCCTGGGAGGATTGTAATGTTGAGCAGTGTTGAGAGGCTGTGTGTCGTGTGAATGCTTTTTAAACCCTGGGAGGATTGTAATGTTGAGCAGTGTTGAGAGGCTGTGTGTCGTGTGAATGCTTTTTAAACCCTGGGAGGATTGTAATGTTGAGCAGTGTTGAGAGGCTGTGTGTCGTGTGAATGCTTTTTAATCAATGTTTCTGATCATCTGCTTTCTTATCAACAAGATGTAAAGGGAACATCCCCACTAGACTGCAGCTGCCCAATGTCTTTGATTTTGTACTTGGTGTGAATGGAAAACAGAAAGCCTTGATTGGAACAACATGAGGCAGCAATTCTTATGACAATGCGTGGGGCTGCAGCGGCAGGAGGTGATGAAGGACCCTCCACACTTTATAGCATCGTTTTCACAAGCAGAAACACCACCATCCCTTCCAGGACAGTGAGGACAGGGTCATGTATAAAAGGGAATAGAAGCTGTGTTTCTGTGAATAAGGGCAACAAGACCCCGGGTCTGGAACAGTAACAAGAGCTCGCAATTTAATTGTGCTTCATATCACCGGGGAAAAAAATGTTCTGCAGAAAATGTAAAAAGATGTGGTAGAAAAAAGGAAAAATGGTGTAAGTGTGTTTTTAAATGACTTTTGTCTACTATCTATACATAAACAACAGCATTAGGCTGCAGTGCGCGCATTGCAGCGGTCCCGCTCCGGGACTGTATTTGAGGTTTCACCCGCTCCACATCAAACCCACAGTAATGCCACCTGTTCAAACCCCGATACACTCCTCCGTGACGCTGCAGACGGGACAACAACTCGGGAGGGAAGAAAATGACGGCGCTGACTACTGAAGAGGAGAGAACTGGTAGGAGAAGCCCCGGGCTGCTGCTGTTTGTATCGACACCTGTAAGGATGTGCTTTTATTGAGGGCTTTTACCGTTTACATCTCCTCGGCATTGCCCGCCAAAATGAACAAACAACACAGCGGCGCGGACCCTGAGCAGCGCGAGCTGCCAATTCAAACTGGAGGAGTTCGAATCCCAACGGCTGAAGCGGCGCTGCCTGAATATATTAGCGTGGAGTTAAAGATTACACATCAATAAATAAGATATTACTACATACAGTTTAAAATAATATACGGCAGTATCAATACATTTCAAAAGTCTCGTTTACACCGGGTGGTTGTGTGAAAATGTTTCTATTAACGGAATATAAGAATGGTCAACATTAGCCTACGAAGGGGAATCTGTGGAGAAAATACAAGTTATCAGGTAGGTGTTTTATTTTTATTATTAATATTATTATCGGGTTACGGATGGGTTAAGAGATGTTTTAATTATTTTTTAAAGTTTGAATATGAATGAAAAAAATAGTTCAGGTTTGAATTTTGTGTTTTGGTAAATTGAGATGACGTTGATTTCTTATTAAGTCAGCGACCGTTGTTGTGTTTAAATGTAATTTTAAAAGTTTAAATATGAATGAAAAAATGTTATATTCAGGTGTGGATTTTGTATTTTGGTAAAATGTGTGGAAATGTATTTCTTATTAGCCCGGGTTCTTATTCAGAAATACTTTTTTTTTTTCGTTGCCTGGCAACGGCGCCCTTTTCCTGTCGGATGTTAGTAAGGATTGTGATCGGGGCTGCCCCGGTGATATTAGGGTCTGTTGGCATATTCGCGTTGTCTTGGGCCACTCGTGTCAGGCTGAGTTTCTATAAAGAGTGACGCTACGAAGCGCATTCATTTTAAGGCTGCCCGACACGAAGCGGAATTGGTTCACAAACAGCCAGCAGACACGGCCCAGGGAACACGCTGTTAAACTGAGATATTCTGTCTCGCTGCGCTGGAGTTGCTGCAATAAAAATCACATTCTTAGTTCGGGGCTTTTCTCTTGAACCCTTATTTTGTTGAGGTTAGCTGTGAAACTAAAGGGTTAGGCTCATACATTTACCCATTAGGGGTCTGTCAGTCAGTATGTAACATCTCAAACTCTTTGGTTTCAGTATTGCGTTTATTACATAGAGCCCTGTGTGTGTTGTTCGGTGTTGCTGTATAATGCTTGACTCGGCTGCCCTCTTCAGGACAGATTGTGCACATGCGCAGATCCTGGCTGAAGGTATTCTGTTCACCTGGCATCTAGCCTGGTTTGTTTGGAAATGTACAATACTGGAAATGAATTGTCTTGCGGGTTCAACAAGCAAACTGGTTGCAGCTGGTCAAGTTTCTCAGGGATATTGTAGTCGCTGGAAAGTTGACCTGTTGTGTGGATTTGTTGATTTATTCCAAAGTAATGCTTCTGTGTCTGTGGGTTTGCATAGAGTGCAGAATGACTGAAGGGACGCATTGCAAAGATGTTTTTAATACATGTATTGGATACACTTCAAAATATATTCAGTTACATTATTTAATAAATGTACTTGCAATAATAACCCCCATGTTGTTAATGTATGGAGCTCCATCCTTACAATAACAGAATCAGGTGTGGCGCATGCAGTAAATATTAGTAAATTATAACTACAGTATACCATGTAATTATTGCACCTGTGTTTTGAACTGTATCTCATTTATTGATGTGACTTGAGGTGTGTCTGTGTTTGTGCAGCTTGCTATACCCTCCATTTAAACAAGATCAATCTTTTAATTATAACTCAGTCATCATTCAGCTTGTTGTGCAATGCGGTCGCTGCCATGTTATTATTTTGTGAATATGGCAGCCCATAGTAACTGCAATGTAACTACAATAGTATCTGAACATGTAAACAGCACGTTCGCTCCAGCAGTATCATAAATATATGTGACATGGATAGAATCAGTGTTGGGCTGAGCTGAGTGGGGGACGGAGGGGGGTGACGCTGGGACGCCAGAATCACTGTCAAGCCCTCTTAAGGTGTCGTGGGCTAGTCGACGAAACACCAAGGATGGATGGTGACCACTTGAAGACCCCAGAGAAGTACCCTACTCCGCTCAGTCCTGACAGTTTTTAGGGAGGCCGAACTGTAGTTGGTCCCTGGAACCAGCATCACAGCCGTTGTGTGTGCTGATGCGCTGGGGAGGCAAAATAAGCTGATCCCTGGAGCCAGCATTACACTTCAGCCATCAGCACCAGGCAGAAGGATCTCTACATCATCAGATGGAAGGAAACGCAGATGGATCACATTAGTTTACAGTAAAAGCTACGTCTCAGTTGGTGCTTATCTTGGTGAGAGCTGAGTCCAATATCAGCATGAAGTTTTAACATCTACTCTCATGTAATGGAAATCATGGTACCTATTAAGTACTTTATATTGATGAAGCAATCAAATGAATGTTAAATGGCCCCTGTTTAAAGTGTGTCAGCTCTATTGAGTGAACAGGGAACTTTGCTCACTGGCAGTAGACTTTGTTCATTTACAGCAATAAAACAGTAAAACCATGTAAGTACAGGTGATGTGGCACTAAAAATTAACAACTGTACAGATCAAGCTCCATTTGGACTCCAGCCATTGTCTTCACTAGGGAGCAGAAGAAGGGAGAGATGGCCGCCGTTTCAGACCCTGGTGAGTTATTTCTTCAGATCTTCATTTCTGTAAAGAATCGGTTCACTTAATGTTGTGCTGGACAGCAGGACTCTTATAACAAGTATAGAGTCACTGAGTGAGAAACAGTGAAAAGTAACAAGCTAGAAATCAATGTGAGAGACTGGGCAGGGCAGGTTTGCTTTCCAGTTCAGGTATTTAGAGACGGTGCAATGATCCAGCCTTGTGCTTTTCAAAGCTTGCTCAGGCTGTCGCTTGCTTTCAAGTTGTATTGAAAATTAAGTTAAAGTAATAAAACAAAAACTTTATAAACATAAAAAAATTATAAATGAGACAATTCATGGAAGCCTGGGCAGACACCATTCCAGCTGGATATGAAATCAGCTTTTAATATACAATGGCATTGTTCTTTAGAAACCTTCCTAAGGCTGTATCTTTTTGGTTTTAATATGTTAATTAAATTAATAAAATACGTTTTCAAAACTGAAAATGACACGTCATCCACGGAAGCCTGGCCACACACGATTCCTGTTGGATAAACATGAAGTTAGCTTTTTAACATGGCAGAACTATTAAATGAAACAATGTGATTTCTGAACCCGGAGGGCAGGGAGGAGAGCCGATATTTTAATGCTTTAGACGGGTTCCCATGTTCTAGATACAGATGGTGCTTTTTTTAATGTAAGAAACCGCACCCTTAATTTACAGGGTAGAGTCCAACAGCAGTAATAAAACTGGCACTGAAGAGATAAGAAAATGTGATATCTGTTACAGCTGCACTTTGGATCCTGATCTGTATCTTACTCTGTTTAGATGATGAATTGAACCCTCTCTGTTCTGTTGAGATATTTATTGAAAGTTTGAGCACATTATCATTGTGAGCAAATGATTTGGAGTGAATGTGAAAGTACAGTGGCTCTCAAAAGTATTCACCCCCCTTGGACTTTTCCACATTTTATTGTGTTACAACATGGAATCAAAATGGATTTAATTAGGAGTTTTTGCCACTGATCAACACAAAAAAGTCCATAATGTCAAAGTGAAAAATAAGATTCATCTTCCAGCAGGACAATGACCCCAAACATACAGCCAGATCCAGATGTGCAAAGCTGGTGGTAGAGACTTATCCAAATAGACTCATGGCTGTAATTGCTGCCAAAGGTGCCTCTACCAAATATTGTCTCAATGGTAAGGCTGCACGATTAATCGAATTCAGCTCGAAATTGCGATATTGACATGTGCAATATCCATATCGCAAGAGGCTGCGATTTTCTCCTTTCTTTGACACTCCGTTAAAACAACAAAAACTATGCTACGGTACCTCCTCCAACGAAATGCGCTAGACTCCATTCATTCAGTGTCTACATGCACAGAGGATGCTGACCAATCACAAGCGGGCTCTCTCACGCTCTGCGTGGCATGCACATGCTAACCAATCACAAACGTCCCCACAGAGCGCGCTTTTAGACGCTGATGATGAGGAGCAAAGAGAAAGGGCTTGTCGGAAAAATGAGTGCTGCTGAGGAGAGCGTTGATTTGGTGGCCAAGAAGGGCGCATCCTCTGTCGTATGGCAGTATTTCGGCTTCAAACCAACTGATGTTACCCAAACGCAAGTCTTGTGCAAAAAGTGCCTCCGAGTTGTTGCGACAACTAGAGGCAACACAACTAATGTATTCAATGAGAGAGGCTTTAGCCACCTGGGGCCTGAAAGAGGAGAAGCAAGTTTGCATCACTACTGATAACGGGGCAAACGTGGTCAAGGCTATCGCGTTGAATGACTGGACCAGGCTCCAATGTTTTGACCACAGACTGCAGCTTGCAATCGGTAAGTGTTAGGCTACATGTTTTTAAGGCACTTTTATAATTTCAATTATAATAATTGAGCCTACTCATACATAATTACACAATCATAAGCTTCCTATTCCATCTGAAGCCTATGGCTGCCTGAATAATATTATCTTAGGTTATTTAAGAACTCAACTCATAACAGTAATAGAAAATAGGAACTCAAAATGTTATTAATTAATTCATTAATGTTTAAACCCTTTGCGGTCCATTTATTCAGCACGTGTCAGGCGCGGCAGGTTAAATTTATTCATGCGCAGTTTATTTTAGACGCGCTGTTTAAAAGTTGTTTTTTTTTCAGAGTAAAACATGTTTAAAAGGCACTGCATATCAACAGTACACTCAGTACTGCATCTCCAGCCCCGCCCCACCCTTTGTTCGCTATATTTTTCACATATGCCAATAAATAAATAAATAAATAAATAAATAAATAAATAAATAAATAATAATAATAATAATAATAATCGTGCATACCGATAAATCATCTCCTGATCACTCGTTTTATCACCAAACTCCTCAATAATGCGATCCAAGTCATTATTTTATTACTATAACATCTCAAAAAGCTCTGAAAATGTCTGTGATATTCTCAATGTTGGAAAAGATTTGCTTTTGTATTCAGTTAGCACAGTATGTATTTATTCCTAGGACCTCATTTTAGAAGTGATGTTCTTTACCCTGACACTTGTTTTAACCATGTCTCATTGCATTTTTGAAGTTTTCACCCAAGTTTTTGAAAATCGCAATTAATAATCGCAATTGCAATATCTGGCCAAAAAATCGCAATTAGATATTTTATCCAAATTGTGCAGCCCTACTCAATGGGGTGAATACTTATGCAATCAATTATTTTCTGTTTTATATTTATAATTAATTTAGAACAATTTGTAGATTTTATTTTTCACTTTGACATTATGGACTTTTTTTGTGTTGATCAGTGGCAAAAACTCCTAATTAAATCCATTTTGATTCCATGTTGTAACACAATAAAATGTGGAAAATTCCAAGGGGGGTGAATACTTTTGAGAGCCACTGTAAATCTAACACTTAATTTGAAATCAGAATTTAAAGGGATTGGGGTTTTCTACCTGCTTATTTACTTACAGTTAATTTTGGAAATACAGTTGTGAAACCTCAGATTTCTTGGGGGTTTAAAAAGTGTTCTGAGCTTCTCTGGACAAATTATTAATGACACTGTTACACCTGCAATGAAAGCTTTCATTTCTAAGAGGAGCAAACTGTTCTTTCTCTTTAACAGGGCGGGAATCATGGCTGCAGAACAAGAGGCTGAAGAAACTGTTTCTCAAGAGCTGCACAGCGCCTCTGAGCTGAGGATCGTGCTGCTTGGGGGACGCTTGACTGGAAAGAGTGCAGCAGGAATCACCATCCTGGGCAGAGAGGAGTTTAAATCTGGAATCAGCTCCTCTGCAGGAACGAAAGAGTGCAAGAAGAGAACAGGAGAAGTGTCTGGGAGACGGGTCACTGTGGTTGACACACCACACTTGTTACACATAGACCGGGTTGAGATTGAGAGATGTGTTTCTCTGTCTGCCCCGGGACCCCACGCTTTCCTCCTGGTGATACCCGTGTATCAAAAGGAAGATGGACACGCTGCAGTGGTGGAAACCTGTAGTAAAAAGGCCATTGCAAATCCTTGGATAAAGTGCAGGAGATGTTTGGTGAGAGAGCTGTGAGAAACACGATAATCCTTTTCACACGCGGGGATGATCTGGAAGGCAGGACGATTGAGCAGTACATTGAGGAAGCTGGTGAGGAGTTCCAGCAGCTTGTTGAGAAATGTGGGAACAGGTATCATGTTCTCAACAATGAGGACAGGAGCGATCACACTCAGGTCACACAGCTCCTGGACAAGATAGACAACATGGTGAAGAGAACTGGAGGCTGCTTCCTCCCAAATGAGATTTACCAGCAGGTAGAAGAAAGGATTAGACAAAATGAACAGGAGCTGAATGAGAAACACAAAGAGGAACTGAGGAGGAGAGAAGAGGAGATGAAACAGAAATATGAGGAGGAACAGAGGATGAGAGAAGAGGAGATGAAACAGAAATATGAGGAGGAACAGAGGAGGAGAGAAGAGGAGATGAAACAGAAATATGAGGAGGAACAGAGCAGGAGAGAAGAGGAGATGAAACAGAAATATGAGGAGGAACAGAGGAGGAGAGAAGAGGAGATGAAACAGAAATATGAGGAGGAACAGAGGAGGAGAGAAGAGGAGATGAAACAGAAATATGAGGAGGAACAGAGGAGGAGAGAAGAGGAGAAACAGAAATATGAGGAGGAACAGAGGAGGAGAGAAGAGGAGATGAAACAGAAATATGAGGAGGAACAGAGCAGGAGAGAAGAGGAGATGAAACAGAAATATGAGGAGGAACAGAGGAGGAGAGAAGAGGAGATGAAACAGAAATATGAGGAGGAACAGAGGAGAGAAGAGGAGAAACAGAAATATGAGGAGGAACAGAGGAGGAGAGAAGAGGAGATGAAACAGAAATATGAGGAGGAACAGAGGAGGAGAGAAGAGGAGATGAAACAGAAATATGAGGAGGAACAGAGGAGGAGAGAAGAGGAGATGAAACAGAAATATGAGGCGGAACAGAGGAGGAGAGAAGAGGAGATGATGGAGAAGTTGAGGAAGCAAATGAAGGAAGAGGAGCTGGAGAAAGAGGCAGAGGAATCCAAGCTGCCTGTCAGGAGAAGGAACAGCATTGAGGCCTACCGGTCCCAAGAGTAAGTTCAAGTTAAAATGTCTTTCTGATATTCATCTCATCTCAGTAAGTCCCTCTGTCATAAAGCAGAGCTGTAAGTTAATGACATTAATTGACTTGTTTATTTGAATGTCATTACCTGGCAATAAAACATAGGAGGAGATTAATACTTGTACTGTGAGTCTTGAAATGTATTTTTGTTTACGACTGTAAGTCACCCTGGATAAGGGCGTCTGCTAAGAAATAAATAATAATAATAAGAAATAATAATAATAATAATAATAATAATTATTAAAGTTGCTACTTTACACATTTCTGACAAGTCACAGAAATTCAGCTTAAAATTAAGGTAAAGTTCATAAAATAATATAGTAATGTACTAATGAAGCTTTTCTATGGAGCACATTGTACACTGAGGTGTTTCTGCAGTAATATAGAATCCCATGATATTTTATTCTGGTACCCTGCAGCCTTCAATCATGTGTATCTGACTTGCTGATTAATCACAGGAATCTGTTGTGCTTTAGAGACGTCAGCAGGGTGAAGTACAGTCACAGATATGACTTTTAAATAAACTTGCCCTGTTGTCTTTCAGTGTCTGGAGGTGAAGGAGAGGCTCCCCTTGCAGATAACCAAGCGCCTCCAAGCCCCAGGGAGAGGAAAGAAAGGGCCGGAGAAGTGAGGATAGGGAAGAAGAGAGACGAGCAGATTGACAGGGTGGGGTATGAAAAGAGCAAACTGCTAAAGGAGAGGCCAGGAGAGCTGGAGCTACAACTGGAGCTGAGGAGAGAGAGGGAGAGATCCAGAGTGCTGGAGAGGGAGCTGAAGAGAGCAGAAGAGGGGCAGCAAGAGGTGAAGAAAGAGAGGGAGAAAATGAGCGAGCTGGAGGAGGAGCTGGAGCTGAGGAGAGAGAGGGAGAGATCCAGAGTGCTGGAGAGGGAGCTGAAGAGAGCACAAGAGGGGAGAAAGAGCTGAAGAAAGAGAGGGAGAAAGAGAGGAGAGAGAAGAGAAGAGAGAGAGAGAAGAGGGAGAGCAGAAGGGAACGTTTAACTTGCAGAAGTACAATGAAAAGCCAACTTTGAGTGAATATTTAAGGCCATCAGTAGTAGTAATTGGAGGATCAGTAGGGGCAGCAATAGGGGCAGTAGCTGGAGCCATATCGGGGCCAATAGGAGCTGCAGCAGGAGTGTTTATAGGAGCTATACTAGGAGCAGCAGTAGGAGTAACATTAGGAACAGTGACAGGAGGTGGGGTAGGAACACAGGCAGTAAAAGAGACATACAAAACACAGTGATGATAACATGGACCACACTGATGTGGAAACTGCACCAGGCTTCCAATGCTGAACTCTTACAGCCTTCACTGTCTGTGTCTGTGATGAATGAGTACAGAGTAATGCTCACAATTCACCTGACTGTAAACGCATCACCTCTGAACCCCAAGACACATCGGATTCCAAACACACAAGATGTTAGAAAAGCCTGAGCCTTTTATACTTGAATCATGTGTTTAATGGCTGCATAGATTCTAGATAACATTCAATATGCTGTATATTATAACTATATTGTGTAAATGATGGATACTGTATAAAAACTTAATAATACCGAGATATATTGTAGCTACAGCAAAGTAATTGAAATGATCACTCAACTCAGGAGCTTTGCTTTCACAACTAAATAAAAGCAACTAAAAGTAATTTGTTTAATTGCTCAATATTGTCATACGCTCTACATGATATCTATAAGTTACTGTATAAGTTTATGATTATGTTTTTACTGTATATAATATGTAATATTGTATGCATGAAGCTGATAAGAAATATATTTTTGCTTGTAGTAGTAATCTGTAGTATTTTGCATTTAATCGTATCCTGATGTATTCTTATTAATGTATTATTGCATAACAAATAAGACACAGCACATACGTAGTAAATCTGTAGTATTTAGTATTTAATTAGATCCTGATGTAACTATCACTGACACTGTTATCTGCTCCGTTATTGAATCATATTTTGTCACATACTTGTACTTGCTAGAACTGAAGTCATTGTATTATATCTTGCTCTTAATTGTATTAATACTTGTACTGTGATTCTTGAAATGTATTTTTTGATTACAACTGTAAGTCGCCCTGGATAAGGACGTCTGCTAAGAAATAAATAATAATTCAAGACTCGCCTCATTGTGCTTCATATCACCTGAAAAAAAAACAACATATAAAAAGCTATGTGGTGGGAGGCTTGACAAACCAGGAACTTTTCAGTTTGCAGAACACTGTACTGGGTTGGTAAGGGAAAGCAGGTTTATCTGAAGCTAGTGTTGGAATGTATTGTCGAGGTCAAGTAGTGTCAAGCAATTTCTGAAAACTCCCAGGATTCAGAAAAATAAAACAGAACATCGATATTCCCCCAAGATCGGTGCAGCTGATCAGGTGAAACCAGCACAACAGACACCCAAAAAGACTGGTTTCACAGATCCGGATTAGCTCTGATTCGAGGACTACCTTATCTAAGTTAACATCAGCATTCAAGCATTTAGAGACGGAGTGAAAGAAGCAGGCAAGACACTGGCTGAGTTTTTTAGAGTTTATTTAAAAACAGTGCTCTCTTACACCCCGGAGGCTTGTGGTGGTGGTGCGGCAGGAGGAGGGGTCAGAATTTAAGGAGAATCAATAAAACTCCTCTTCCCCTTCTCTCTCTCTTTCACACACACACAGAGTGACTGCCGGAGATTTATAAAAAGCCAGGTTCAGAATGATCAATAAGTTATACACCGGTAGAAATTCAGAAAAATAAAATAAAATAAAAATCAATCCTCCCAAACAAACAAAAAAAACCACAAACCAAAAAAAAAAAATTCTAAAACCCTACGAGACTCTACCGTCACGACGTACAGCTAAGTTTCATTTATTTTATTTTTCCGGGAGAGAGAGAGGAAACCCCATCGAATACTGCATGGTTATGTGATTTCTATACCTTATCAGCTACAATGCAGCAAGGAAACATTCACACAAAAAAACATATATATATATAATTGGAATAATAAATTAGGGAACCCCCACCACACGAATCCTGGTGTTTTAAAACAAGACAGACAGTCTGCTAGAGGACTCTGCCCCCTAGTGTACACTACAGCCATTGCAAGTAGAGCAGTATAAAAACACTGCTTCTGAAACAGTCCGGTCTAAACTCCACACTGCCCCTAGTGTACACAACAGCCATTGCAAGTAGAGCTAAACAAGACATCACCTTCTCTAAGTCTTAAAGAGAGTCAGGTCTTAACTCTGCTAAACTCCACACTGCCCCTAGTGTATACACTCAGAGCAGCCCACGCTACAGAACACTGCCACCTAGCGGTTGCATCAAGAGCAGCACCTTTAGAGAACATAAGAAAATTAGAACACAAAATTATAAAAAACAAAACGAAGCAAAAGAAATGTGTCTATGTACATGAAGTCAGTCTGCTGTATGGCTGTAGTTTGTACAGTTGTACCAGACACTGTCCCAAAAGCATCGACTGACTCTGATCAAATCAAGTTGACTTGCATCTATGTACTAATGTAGTGTCATTTAAATACACACAATGTGAAGAAGACACGTGGGGGGAGGGGCTTGCCTTTTTTTCTTTTTAAAAAAGACGATTAAAATAAAACGGTTCTAAACTCCGCCCCCTAGTGTGTAAAAACAGGCAGTGGCGTGAAGAGGCAACACGTTCTAGTGTCCAGCTTCAACATGCTGTTATTGTTACAGACCGTAGATCCACAGACACGCTGCAGAAGGATTTACCAGCCAGCGCTCGGCACCTATAAAAAGGGAAGCGATGCGTTCTAATGGACTGCATGCTATTGCATTGTAACTTTAGTGTCTAAATACTGCAGGAACATGAAGCCACTTTTTCAGGAACATGCGGCTTGAACCCAGGTTTCAGGAGACCTAGTTTGAGGTTGCTGTATCGAACCCCAACGTCTCGTCCGGGGTGCCGTGCCGTGACTTGAAACCCCCTCTCCTGAAACCGAGTTCCCTCAGCTTTATAACACATCAGCCCAGGCAGTGATTATAATGCAGCTTCCCTTAGTGCTTAGTGTTAGAACTCAACTGCTTCAGAATTGCAGGAGTTTAAATAAGACAGAGGTAATGTGTGCTAGTCTCCTCCTGGTGGAGGTTAGGGGCATTACAGGGCGTTGAGACACCAAGAGCAGCTTTTAGAATATACAGCAGGGAGGTGTCTAAATCAAATCAATCAAGTCCTGGAGGGAAATTCTACTCTGGGTTTAACAGGGAAGATCATGAACGACTTCAGGGTCTGGATGGATGGAGGTTTATTTCATTGGTTTGATTAAACGATTCAGAACAGGATAGACAGCACTTTGTCCATCTCCGCTGTACAGTAGCGGTGCAGAACGGCAAACTGAAATGGGGACTTGTTTTATTATTATTATTATAACACCAGGATTCTGTCTGTCTGTTTCTCTGTCAGTCAAGATTGAAATTGTTTTCGTTTGATTTTATTTACACAATGTTTATTCAATTTTGTTTGTGAATGTTTCCTAAGCTGTAACATTTCTAAAACTAAAATATTTATATACATTGAAAAAACAAACAAACAAACAAAGGAAAAGTCATAAAAGGAATAAATTTGAAACAAAAAATATGATGCCTTTGGCGAGTATTGAAGAAACGTTGAGCGTAAAAATAGAAGCGCTTAACGAAACGGAAGTCTGTGCATCGCTTTAAAAACCCAACATATTTCTCCATTTTATTTCTACAGGAAGTTCAGAGGGCGGTTAAAGAATCGACTTCCTGTCCTACTCCCTTTCACTCCCCCACCACGTTCATGACCTCCCATTGGCCGAGCTGGCTTCCAGTGACATGTCAAAGCCTTGTCACAGGGACACCTGCTGGCTGGGGGTATGAACTGCACCCGACTTTTCATTTTCACTCTCACCCCATATAGAGTATGTTACAATAAATACACACTTTGACTAGACTGCGAACAAAAGGGGAAAAAAAACACATGATTTTTCACAAAGGAGAACAAATAAGCAAGTCTTTCGCATTTAAAAAATAGTTTTTTTTTCAAAACCTGATTTCGAACATCATCATGAATCTCACAGTATAATTGGAGAGCCTGCTGTATACTGCACAAGGGAAACTAACATCTTTGAAATGTTCATTATTGTGCGAGGTTGAAGGGAGGCGGTCAGGCCAATGCTGAAAATCTTGATTGCAGTCCAAGAATTCAATGTATTAATATTTAAAATGAAAAAAATGCATTGAATGTAAAGCTGAGGGAAAATCACTGTGATTGAAACTAAACTGAGTCCAGCAGACCAGCTCTAGTTTGGGGCTCTAGTGCCTTCATCAGCGTGATTGAAACTAAACTGAGTCCAGCAGACCAGCTCTAGTTTGGGGCTCTAGTGCCTTCATCAGCGTGATTGAAACTAAACTGAGTCCAGCAGACCAGCTCTAGTTTGGGGCTCTACTGCCTTCATCAGCGTGATTGAAACTAAACTGAGTCCAGCAGACCAGCTCTAGTGTGGGGCTCTAGTGCCTTCATCAGCGTGATTAAAACTAAACTGAGTCCAGCAGACCAGCTCTAGTTTGGGGCTCTAGTGCCTTCATCAGTGTGATTAAAACTAAACTGAGTCCAGCAGACCAGCTCTAGTTTGGGGCTCTAGTGCCTTCATCAGCGTGATTGAAACTAAACTGGACAACCAAAAATAATATCCGAAAGTTAGTTTAACAGCAATAAGCAAGTGAAAGTTTTATGGACATGATTTAAAACTATTTGAAATTCATAATTTTTGGATGGGGGTAGAAAGCACATTTGCAGCTAACTTATGCCAGGACGAAGGTTAAAAAAATAATAATAATAATAATAACAATAACAATAAAGTCTTGCACATCAAAACAAAATATTTAGTGTTATAAGTATCACGAATACCACGGTTCCTTGCCTATAGCTCATATAATGGTACAATCCAACCCCCCACCCTGTACAGCCTTGAGGAATGGCTCAGTCCAGCCCCAGCATTCTATGACAGCTTCTCTAAACCCCGCCTCCAGCCCTATAGCTCCTCCCCTCAGATTTATAACACACAAGAAAATGCTTTGCAATATACCACAGTAACAAAAAACCAAAAAACTCTTTGGAACGCAGAAATATATATACTGTAATAATCATAGTAATCATAAACAATAATAATAATAATAATGGGAATATGTATAAGGGTAATGAAGAAGGAAAAACATGTTTTTTTTGTCTTTTCATTTAAGGAGAAAGTAATTGAGGTATAAAAGACTCTGTTTGTAGTTTTCTTTTCCCTCCTCTCTCTAGTTTGATGATCGCTCTCTCTGTCTTTTTTTTTACAAGGATGGAAACAAAGAGAATTTTGACAGCCAGTCCAGATTTTACACCCATTCTGTGAGCTTCATATAAACTGCTATGCAATGGGAGTCTTATTACTAATAATATTATTATTGAGCTCTCAGAATGCATGTAAAACCTGGACTAGCTCTCAAACTGCTGTGCAATGGAGTCTTATTACTAATAATATTATTATTGAGCTCTCAGAATGCATGTAAAACCCGGACTGGCTCTCAAACTGCTATGCAATGGAGTCTTATTACTAATAATATTATTATTGAGCTCTCAGAATGCATGTAAAACCTGGACTGGCTCTCAAACTGCTGTGCCATGGGAGTCTTGTTATCGGTTGATGTCCTTGTGTTTTCGTTGCTAGAGAGCGATGGGAGTCTTGTTATCGGTTGATGTCCTTGTGTTTTCGTTGCTGCAGAGCGATTGTAGTCTTGTTATCGGTCGATGTCCTTGTGTTTTCGTTGCTAGAGAGCGATGGGAGTCTTGTTATCGGTTGATGTCCTTGTGTTTTTGTTGCTGGAGAGCGATTGTAGTCTTGTTATCGGTCGATGTCCTTGTGTTTTCGTTGCTGGAGAGCGATGGGAGTCTTGTTATCGGTCGATGTCCTTGTGTTTTTGTTGCTGGAGAGTGATTGTAGTCTTGTTATCGGTCGATGTCCTTGTGTTTTCGCTGCTGGAGAGCGATGGGAGTCTTGTTATCGGTTGATGTCCTTGTGTTTTCATTTCTAGAGAGCGATGGGAGTCTTGTTATCGGTTGATGTCCTTGTGTTTTTGTTTCTAGAGAGCGATGGGAGTCTTGTTATCGGTCGATGTCCTTGTGTTTCTGTTGCTGCAGAGCGATTGTAGTCTTGTTATCGGTCGATGTCCTTGTGTTTTCGTTGCTAGAGAGCGATGGGAGTCTTGTTATCGGTCGATGTCCTTGTGTTTTCGTTGCTGCAGAGCGATGGGAGTCTTGTTTCCATCCCTGTGTTGAGCTGGTTGGTTGGTTTGTTTATTTCGTGGAGTTCTCCGTTTCTGCTCAGGTTAATGTTGCAGACAGGGGGCGCCGTGCTCCTCCACCGCGGGTTCAAATCAGTACGGGGCGAACCGGCTGTACCCCCCCCGGTACAAACTCGCCTGCGGAGAGAGAATACAAACTGTGTAAGAGATTTTACAAAGACTACAGATTTGTTTTAAAAAAAAAAAAAAAAAATTGAAGTGTTTTTCAGTTGCAGTACCAATTAAAATCCACAAGGTGTCAGCAGAGAGCTGTGACTGACTCCCTGTCTGTTTGTCTAAACCCCCCCCACAGGAGACTGAAGGTCACGGTAACTCGTCCTCTGTGCCGCGAGGATCAAATCCCTCCCCCTCCTATCAGACACAGCCAGAACAACAAGGGCACAGGAAAAGATACAACTCACTCATATACATACATATACACATATATATATATATATATACACACACATATATATATACACATATATATATATATATATATATATATATATATATATATATATATATATATATATATATTATTATTTATTTCTTAGCAGATGTCCTTACCAGGGCGACTTACAATCGTAAGCAAATACATTTCAAGTGTTAGGGTACAGGTAATAATACAATAAGAGCAAGATAAATACAATGACTAGTTCAAGCAAGTACAAGTGTGACAAAATACAATTCAATAATACAGAAGATAAAAGTGACAGTGATAGTTACATCAAGATATGATTAAATACCAAATACTACAGTTTAAACACTTGGCAGATTACAGTACTCTGAAGTACAGGATTAAATGCAGTAAAATAGGGGGCAGATAAGAGTAAGTAAAGCATAATTAAGGAAGGGTGAAAGTGTCCCAGGGGAGAAACAGAGGAGTTCTACAGGTGCTGTCTGAAGAGGTGAGTCTTAAGGAGGCGCCAGAATGTGGTCAGGCAGACATATAACAGACATATAAACAGACACAGAGGAACATAGAAACACACACACACACACACACACTCATATATATTATATAACACATACGCAGAGAAACAGATATAGACACACACACACACACACACACACACACACACACAGAGACTCACAAACATACAAACGCACACATACAGAGACACAGAGAAACACACATATGAACAGACACACACTCAGACCCACATTCGGAGGTTGACTGCTGTTGTGTTTTCTATGTAAAGTGCTCAGTTGGAGGAGGCATCTGAGGCCGTGTAGTCCAGTGGTTAAAGAAAAGGGCTTGTAACCAGGAGGTCCCCGGTTCAAATCCCACCTCAGCCACTGACTCATTGTGTGACCCTGAGCAAGTCACTTCACCTCCTTGTGCTCCGTCTTTCGGGTGAGACGTAGTTGTAAGTGACTCTGCAGCTGATGCATAGTTCACACATCCTAGTCTCTGTAAGTCGCCTTGGATAAAGGCGTCTGCTAAATAAACAAATAATATAATAATATTAATCTCTCTCTCACCATGGCTCCCACTCCGTACGCTGCAGCGGCTGCTGGTGCAAGGGCGTGGTAGGGGTCTGTGGTGAACACCCGGCCGTAACTGAGACAGAGAGAGAGAGAGAGACTCGTTAATACATTTATAACAGTGTAGGAGATAGAGAGAGCGACTTGTTAATACATTTATAACACTGTAGGAGAGAGAGAGAAAGAGAGACTCATTAATACATTTATAACAGTGTAGGAGAGAGATAGAGAGAGAGAGACACAGAGAGAGAGGAGAGAGAGAGACAGACAGACAGAGAGAGAGAGAAACTCGTTAATACATTTATAACAGTGTAGGAGAGAGAGAGAGAGAGAAAAAGAGACAGAGAGACTCATTAATACATTTATAACACAGGAGAGAGAGAGACAGACAGACAGACAGACAGAGGAGAGAGAAAGATAGAGGAGAGAGAAAGACAGGAGAAAGGAGAAAGAGACTCGTTAATACATTTATAACAGTGTAAGAGAGAGACAGAGAGAGAGAGAGAGGGGGGAGAGAGAGAGAAAGAAAGAAAGAGAAATAGCTAGAAAATAATACACACCCACCTACCCAACTTCACAAAGCAAAACATGTGTGTGAGAGAGACAGACAATACCTAAACTAACAGAGAGAGACACACACACACACACACACAGAGACAGTCCCCAGTGTCCCAGGATGCCGTCGGCTCACCTATCACTATCTGTGGCTGCAGCGGCTGCAGCGATTGCCCGATTCTGCGGCGGTGGGCTGAGCGTGTCAGTGCAGCGTAGCCCCCTGTACAAAACAGAGAGAGAGAGAGGGTTAACTCCATGAGCAAACACAGAGAGACAGAGAGAGACACACACTGCAGCACAGCACCAAACCAGCACAACTCTGCAGTGAGTGACGTCTCCACACAAAAAAAAACTTCACTGGTGATTCAAAGAGATTTTTCACATTACAATACATCCCCTCTCTCTCTCTCTCTCTCTCTCTCTCTCTCTCTTTGCTATTAAGCTGGCGTTTTCGTCAGTCATTCGGAGCGGGTCTGGGTTCCGTTGCTCCTCCAAGAAACATTTCTGATTGGCTTTGCCTGGCTTTGAGAAGCTTGTCTTGTAAATCACAGTGTGGCTTTTCAACAAGCCCCAGCTGCTCCCTCTGTCTGTACAAATGCAGAGGAGGAGGGGGCTGCGTTTGAAAGGAACGGAGGAGGGCTGTCTGGCATTTAGGATTCCCCAAACAAGCTCCTCAAAGCCAGGTAAAAGGCAGGCGTTAAACCGATCAGAAACTTCGATTTATTGAAGGAGCGACAGAACCAAATCGGAATGACTGTAGAGAGAGAGAGAGAGAGAGAGAGAGAGAGAGAGGGGGGGGTTAATAAATTAATAAAAACAAGCAATTAAAATCCCGGCTCATGCAGCAGCTCTAGACTTCAAAACAGGAAGCCTCGACATCATCACCCTCCTCCGGACTACAAAACTACAACTCCCAGCATTCCCTAAGGGGCCAAACAGGAAATGGGAGGTGGGGAGGGATTGGAAGGAGAGGAAGTTTGAAAGAAAAGAGGATGAGAGAGGGAGGAGGAGGAGGGAAGAACAAAGAGGAGAGAGGCAAGAGACAGAGAAGGTAGAGAGGGAAGAATGAAGGGAGAAGAGAGGAGAATGAAGGAAGGAGAGCGAGAGAGAGAGAGAGAGAGTAGGGGCTGCAGTAGTTCTATTCAAGGAGGAGGTAGGCATCATCATTATTATCATTATTATTATTATTATTTATTAATTATTAGGGGAGCATGCAGACACTAAGGCAAACACTAATTCTAGTTGAAATCTCTCTCTTCCCACAATCCACTGGGGTTGTTATGTCATCCACCTTGCTGTGTTAGAACATAGAATTACTGCTACAAATTCCACTGCAATCTGATTGGCTGTCTGCTGCCAGCTGGGCGGGCCTACCTGAGGCAGTTTAATGATTGGTTCCTGAAACACTATTCTATAACAGAAAGACAAGAGGGCTGAATCAAGGGCTGGGCACAGGGTTCGAATACACAGCAAGCCACGCGCGCGCGCGCACACACACAGGGATAAAACACACACACCAAACTGCACACAAGTTCATATCACATTGATTTCTGCAAAGAAGTGGGGCGATTATAGTTGATAAAAATCAGGTTTTGTGAGAAATATTGGAATGAATGCATGAATGACTGTATACAATTATAAAATGTTTCATGTTATTATTATTAATGAGTCGTTCAGCGGAGGCTTTTTGTCCAGAGCGACTTCCAGAGACTAGGGGGGTGAACTCTGCATCATCAACAACTGCTGCTGCTGCTGCTGCAGAGTCACTTCCAATAGGAGCTCGTTTGTTTGACGTCTCATCCGAAGGACGGAGCACAAGGAGGTGAAGCGACTCGCTCAGGGTCACACACACACAC
This sequence comes from Acipenser oxyrinchus oxyrinchus, assembly GCA_030684275.1. NCBI lineage: Eukaryota > Metazoa > Chordata > Actinopteri > Acipenseriformes > Acipenseridae > Acipenser > Acipenser oxyrinchus. The sequence goes on from JAGXEW010000059.1 coordinate 2,355,167, forward strand.
ACACACACACACACACACACACACACACACACACACACACACACACACACACACACACACACACACACACACACACAGGGAGTCAGTGGCTGAGCCGGGATTTGAACTTCCTGGTATCAAGACCCCTTTTCTTTAACTGCTGGATCATTAATTAAAAAATTAAAAAAATAAAAATAAAAAAAAATGTAAAAAACTAAAATATATTACACCCCCCCCCCCCACTCCCCCAAAAGAATTCAAGAAAGAATGCTGATCCAATGTGATTTGTACCCAGAACAGTTTAGCGCAATTCAAAAAACAGGCACATGCTTCATATATTCACCATTACAAAACCTGACCCCAAATTCACAGGCAAATCCACCAAAAAATCTGGTTTCACAGCGAGTTTAATAATAAGACACACCTGAGCTTGTTAGCGAGACACACTGGGGGCTGATCAAGCTGGTAGCAGTAAAACCTGGACTGGATCACACTGCTGTGCAATAGGAGTCTGATTCCCCTCCCTGATCTCTCTGTCTAAATATCCCACAGTTCTCACCAATATTCTGTAGCTCTCTTCACTATAAAATCAGCTAGAAACCTCCTTCAACCAAAGTCTATCTACAGGGCTGGGAATCAGACTCCCGCTGCACAGCAGTGTGATCCAGTCCTGGTTTCACTGGGAGTTTAATAATAAGACACACCTGAGCTTGTTAGCTAGACACACTGGGGGCTGATCAAGCTGGTAGCAGTAAAACCTGGACTGGATCACACTGCTGTGCGATAGGAGTCTGATTGCCAGCGCTGGGTGCTGTGCGTATATAAATTCAGTATGTGGGAAGGCCAGTAGTGTTGGGGTCTGGTGACTTATAGCAAGCGCTCATGCAAGAGAGAGAGAGAGACAGAGAGAGTGTGTACTTACATACAGGTCAGCTCCGTAAAACCCATCCTGATACACCACACTGAGACAGAGAGAGCGAGAGGGAGAGGGGGATAGAGAGAGAGAGAGGATTGTTACTTCACTCAAGAATCATGCAACATGCAGTGCAACTTCCACCAAGTAGGGGGAGCTAGCGAGGCTGCTTTCTTATATCAGTTAATATCTCTGCTTGACTCTGTCTCTATATCAGTTAATATGTCTGCTTGACTCTGTCTCTATATCAGTTAATATGTCTGCTTGACTCTGTCTCTATATCAGTTGATATGTCTGCTTGACTCTGTCTCTATATCAGTTAATATGTCTGCTTGACTCTGTCTCTATATCAGTTAATCTGTCTGCTTGACTCTGTCTCTATATCAGTTAATATGTCTGCTTGACTCTGTCTCTATATCAGTTAATATGTCTGCTTGACTCTGTCTCTATATCAGTTAATATCTCTGCTTGACTCTGTCTCTATATCAGTTAATATGTCTGCTTGACTGTCTCTATATCAGTTAATATGTCTGCTTGACTCTGTCTCTATATCAGTTCATATGTCTGCTTGACTCTGTCTCTATATCAGTTAATATGTCTGCTTGACTCTGTCTCTATATCAGTTCATATGTCTGCTTGACTCTGTCTCTATATCAGTTAATATGTCTGCTTGACTCTGTCTCTATATCAGTTCATATGTCTGCTTGACTCTGTCTCTATATCAGTTAATATGTCTGCTTGACTCTGTCTCTCTATCAGTTAATATGTCTGCTTGACTCTGTCTCTATATCAGTTAATATGTCTGCTTGACTCTGTCTCTATATCAGTTAATATGTCTGCTTGACTCTGTCTCTATATCAGTTAATATGTCTGCTTGACTCTGTCTCTATATCAGTTAATATGTCTGGTTGACTCTGTTTCTATATCAGTTAATATGTCTGCTTGACTGTCTCTATATCAGTTAATATCTCTGCTTGACTCTGTCTCTATATCAGTTCATGTCTGCTTGACTGTCTCTATATCAGTTAATATGTCTGCTTGACTCTGTCTCTATATCAGTTCATATGTCTGCTTGACTGTCTCTATATCAGTTAATATGTCTGCTTGACTCTGTCTCTATATCAGTTAATATGTCTGCTTGACTCTGTCTCTATATCAGTTAATATGTCTGCTTGACTCTGTCTCTATATCAGTTAATATGTCTGCTTGACTCTGTCTCTATATCAGTTAATATGTCTGCTTGACTCTGTCTCTCATATCAGTTAACATTGCCTTGTGTAAAGTTGTATATTTTTCAGAAGTTGTATTTGTTATTTTGAGATTATTTCCCCCTCATTCCTCGTTATTTAAGAAAAAAAACATAATTTTGTGCATGAGCAAATCAAACTCATCATGCATTTTAAACACCTCCATACACAGAGAGACACACAGACACACAGACAGACACACAGACAGACACACAGACACCAGAAAACATGCAGCAGAAAATGTGCGGTTTAAAAAAGACAAGTTATAATTTCCATCAAAATTAAAAAAATAAAAAATATTGCTATACAATTATATATTATGTTAAAAAGGTATCGCTATACAATTATATATTATGTTAAAAAGGTATCGCTATACAATTAAATATTATGTTAAAATAAAAGGTTTCTAGAATTGAATTTATTCTATTTTCTAGTTTTTTATTTCAATTCAGATTGACTGGATTAAAATAGGACTGAACTATTACTTCTACTGTCAATATCATTAACGTTATCAACTATTACAATAAGCTATTATTAACAATAATACTATTGCTGTTACAATAATGAACAGTAATATTTATATCAACCAACATTAATATCCTCATCATAATACTAATAATAATACTAATACTACTACTAATACTACTAATAATCCAGCAGTGTGGAGTAGTGGTCAGGGCTCTGGACTCTTGACCGGAGGGTCGTGGGTTCAATCCCAGGTGGGGGACACTGCTGCTGTACCCTTGAGCAAGGTACTTTACCTAGATTGCTCAGTAAAACCCAACTGTATAAATGAGGAATGGATGTAAAAATAATGTGATATCTTGTAACAATTGTAAGTAAGCCCTGGATAAGGGCATCTGCTCCACCCTGTCCAATAGCCCCACCCCTGTCTATTTCTTAGCAGGCGCCTTATCCAGGGCGACTTACAATTGTTACAAGATATCACATTATTTTTACATACAATTCCCCATTTATACAGTTGGTTTTACTGAGCAATCTAGGTAAAGTACCTTGCTCAAGGGTACAATAATAAATAACAACAACAATGTTATTAATGTTATTTAAAATTAATAATGATGATGATGATGATGATGCTCACCCTGGGTGCGCTGGTATGCAGTGGGGGCACAGCTGCCCTCACTGTGCTGTACACAGTCCTCCCACGACCTCTCAGGTGAGCCCCCCTGAACGCTGCAGCGGCCGCAGTGGTGGCAGCGGTGGGATACGGGAAGCCAGGGACTGGGGAGGGGGGAGAGATTATTAACCGAGCTCGACAGACAGGGTATGCCTTCAAAACTTAAACCAAACAGACTGGCAGCTTCTGGATCGTCTGATAGTCATGTATAAATTTATGCATACAAGTATATTTATACAAACATGATATCATTTCTAGACAATAACCGTTACTATCAAGCAATGTGACAGACAGTAATAGTTATAGAATTTTATTACATTATTAGTATTAATATTTTTTATTTATTTTATTATTATTATTATTATTATTATTATTATTATTATTATTATTATTATTATTATTAACAGGAAGGGGAATCAGACTCCCGCTCCACAGCAGTGTGATCCAGTCCTGGTTTCACTAGGAGTTTAATAATAAGACACACCTGAGCTTGTTAGCTATTATTATTATTATTATTATTATTATTATTATTATTATTATTATTATTCATTTCTTAGCAGACGTCCTTATCCAGGGCGACTTACAATTGTTACAAGATATCACATTATTTTTACATACAATTCCCCATTTATACAGTTGGGTTTTTACTGGAGCAATCTAGGTAAAGTACCTTGCTCAAGGGTACAGCAGCAGTGTCCCCCACCTGGGATTGAACCCACGACCCTCCGGTCAAGAGTCCAGAGCCCTAACCACTACTCCACACTGCTGCCCAGACACACTGGGGGCTGATCAAGCTGGTGCTTAGTAAAACCTGGAATGGATCACACTGCTGTGCAATAGGAGTCTTATTCCCGTCCCTGAAATATTATGATGACAGATGGAGGTAGATTAGTTTCTTACACAGTCCCAGTTCGCTCCGAGCTGCGTAGAGCTCTGGGCCATATACAGCACCCATGACTGGACTCAACTTCCAGCCTGCAAGAGAGAAACACACACAGAGACGAGAGCGTCACACAGCCTGCTCAATACAAACCACACACAGCTATGGACAAACGTTCAGCACCACCCTCTACATAGAATAAACTGATTTTGATGGCTAGGACTACAGCTCCCAGCATGCCTCTGCACCTGTGGCAGTGGTGATGCATGCTGGGAGCTGTAGTTCTTTATGCTGTGGTCTCGTATCACAAGCAATACAGACCTCTATTACGATACATCATGTACAGCTGTGGGCAAAAGTTTAGCAGCATCACCCTCTATAGAGA
>JAGXEW010000059.1:2362208-2377208 GCA_030684275.1 Acipenser oxyrinchus oxyrinchus
AAAGGAGCATTGTAGGGCTAACTTATTTTTTCATGCACATTAATTTTTTAATAAAAATAATAAAAGAAATCCTCAATCTTTGAAAAACAATTGTGTAGCTCCCATCCCAAGTGTGATTTGAGAATTTATCCCAAAATACAATGTTTAAAAAAATTTTAAAAATCTGAATCTGCTACATATCCCAAAAATGCCAAGCCCTTAAAATAAAATAAAATAAAACTTAGTTCTTCACTGTACAAACATCACAGCTTTTAAACAGAACATGTCATGGCCTGGTTTTCAAATCAAACACACACTAACACTGTCACACTAATCACAGACACACACAGACATGATCACCGTCACAGACACACACACTATCAAAGACACGCTCCCAAACACACACTGTATGTAACACACACACACACACACACACACACACACACACACACACACACACACACAGAGCGACACACACACACACACAATCCAGGCCAAACTCTTAAAATGGAAAATAAAAACCTTCATCTCTTAAAACTCTCAGCGTTCAGATTAGTCCATTTTTTTTTTAAATCTTTGACTTCTGATTAGCCAGTGGTGTAATGTCATAAAAATATTATATCAAATATAAAAGAATAAAGCTTTTTTTAAAAAAAAAAAATAGATAAAGTTGGTCGGGATCAAAAAACCACAGCTTTATTTACCACTGCATTCCGCGAGTTCAAATCCTCCCCTCCACTAGAGGGCAGCAGAGTGGTGCAGGAGGAGGGGAGAGGGGCAGGTTAATAATGGTACAAAATTTGTATTCAGGTCTATAGATATATATTTCTTACTGCGGTATCTCTCTCCTCCACTAGGGGGAAGCAGAGTAACAGGTTAATAACGATACAAGTTTTGTATTCAGGTCTATAGATATATTTCTTACTGCTGTATCTCTCTCCTCCACCAGGGGGCAGTAGAGTATTGCAGGTTGTTAACTGCTCCCCTGTGCAGTAAATTATTATTATTTGTTTATTTAGCAGACGCCTTTATCCAAGGCAGCTTACAGAGACTAGGGTGTGTGAACTATGCATCAGCTGCAGAGTCACTTACAACTACGTCTCACCTGAAAGACGGAGCACAAGGAGGTGAAGTGACTTGCTCAGGGTCACACAATGAGTCAGTGGCTGAGGTGGGATTTGAACCGGGGACCTCCTGGTTACAAGCCCTGTTCTTTAACCACTGGACCACACAGCCTCCAGTACATGGGGTAGAGGTTAGATTCTGGAGACTCTATTGAGGTCACAGGTTGTTGCTTTTAAAAAAACTTAATAAAATGATACAAAGCGAATCTAAAATAAAAATTTACAAACTTTAATCACATGACGATAACTGTGATATTTTAGACCTGTACCAAGCTAACCTCCACTGAACACTTTACCAAACCAACTTCAATTCATTTTACTGGAGGGGGCTCTGTACTGCGCTGTTTTTTGGGGAGAAAGGGAAGAGAAATTACTGTCATAATCCTAATAAGGGATTCTAAAATTGCACCCCAACTTTGATAAGTGAATAAGATTGAAGTTAGAATGAGAGACAGACAGACACAGGAGAGACAGACAGACACACACACAGGAGAGACAGACAGACAGACAGAGGCACAGACAGACAAAGCACTCTGTGTGCAAAACTTACTGGGGGAGGAGATTGTTCTGATAACGTGTGTGTGTGTGTGTGTGTGTCAGGGACTCGTCACGTCAGGTAGAATTATCCTAGCGGCAGGGGGGGGGGGGGTCGAATAGAAGCTCAGGGGTTTATAAAAAGCATGAAGACACAATGCAGGCTGATTTAGGACTAGCGCAGGGGTCTCCCGTCCCTCCTGGTGTTTGGTCCAACTGCACCCTAAATTAATTAATTCAGCTGCTAATAAGCATTTTAATTTGGTCTAATTAAGTAATTTAGGGTACGGTTGGAACAGAACTCAGGAGGGACACCAGCCCCCCAGGACCAGGGTGGGAGACCCCTGGATTGGAGACAGACAGAGACAGAGAGACATGAGAGACAAAACACACTCACTCACTCTCTACACAGGGGTATGAAAAGGAGGGGTAGGGAGAGGGGGCTGAGCTTGTGGGGGGAGAGAGACAAGAGATTGAAATTGAGAGATAGGAGAGGGGAAGGTTTCGACCACAGTTTCTGCATTTGGAATAGAAAGGAGAGAGAGAGAGAGATGAAAAGGGAGAAAGGAGGAGAGAGAGAAGGGGAAGAGGAGAGAGAGATGAAAAGGGAGAAAGGAGGAGAGAGAGAAGGGGAAGAGGAGAGAGATGAAAAGGGAGAAAGGAGGAGAAAGAGAAGGGGAAGAGGAGAGCGAGATGAAAAGGGAGAAAGGAGGAGAGAGAGAAGGGAAGAGGAGAGAGAGAAGGGGAAGAGGAGAGAGAGATGAAAAGGGAGAAAGGAGGAGAGAGAAGGGAAGAGGAGAGAGAGATGAAAAGGGAGAAAGGAGGAGAGAGAGAAGAGGAGAGAGAGAGAGATGAAAAGGAGAAAGGAGGAGAGAGAGAAGGGAAGAGAGAGAGATGAAAAGGAGAAAGGAGGAGAGAAGGAAAATGCAAGACCTAAGGAAGAAAAGCAGTTATACAAAAGAAAATAAAGTAATAAAGAACGAGAGAGAAATGAAAAAGGATGAGAAGCAAGAAAGAGAAACAGAAAACGAGGAACTAAAGAATGAACGAAGGAAGACGAGACGAATGAAAAGTAAAGAAGAAAGAAAAGAACAAAACAGATGAACAAAATGAAAAACTAAAAATTACACCAGGATGATAAAGAATTCAAGTCAGCGATGAAACTGTTGAGAAAAAAAAAAAAGTTCAATAAAACGGAGACAGAATCTCAGGGATCTGGAAACACAGAACATGAGAGAGAGTCAAAAAAACAAAACAACGAACGTTAAATACAGATCATCAATCTGCAAGCAAAACAAAAACGGAGAATACAATCAACAAAGAAAAACGTTTGGGGAAAAAAATCTGGTCTCTAAAAACGCAAATAAGAAATCAAAGAGACGGACGAGACGAGAACGAGCGAGATGAGAAACGAAAGAATGAAACACGAACCTCGATCTTCCTCCCTCGACCAGAGAGCCGTGCAGAGCCTCCCCTTCTCAGCATCTTCACCAGCCTCAGATGTGACAAAACCAAACCCCTGAGAGGGGGAGGAGGAGGAGGAGGGAGAGGAGGGAGAGAGAGAGAGGGGGAGGAGAGAGAGAGAGAGAGAGAGAGAGAGGGGAGAGAGAGAGAGAGGGAGGAGAGAGAGAGAGAGAGGGGAGAGAGAGAGAGAGAGGGAGAGAGAGAGAGAGAGAGAGAGAGGAGAGAGAGAGAGAGAGAGAGAGAGAGAGAGAGGAGAGAGAGAGGAGAGAGGAGAGAGAGAGAGAGGAGAGAGAGAGGGAGAGAGAGGAGGAGAGAGGAGAGAGGAGAGAGGAGAGGAGAGAGGAGGGAGAGAGGAGGGAGAGAGAGAGAGGGAGAGGAGAGGAGGGAGAGAGGAGAGAGGAGAGGAGAGAGAGAGAGAGAGAGGAGAGGGAGAGGAGAGGGAGAGGAGAGGAGAGAGAGAGAGGAGAGAGAGAGAGAGAGGAGGAGGAGAGAGAGAGGGGAGAGGAGAGAGAGGAGAGGAGAGAGAGAGGAGAGAGAGAGAGGAGAGAGGAGAGGAGGAGGGAGAGGGAGAGGAGAGAGAGAGAGGAGAGAGGAGAGGGAGGAGAGGAGAGGGAGAGGAGAGGAGAGAGGAGAGAGGAGAGGGAGAGGAGAGGAGAGAGAGAGAGGAGAGGAGAGAGAGAGGAGAGAGGGAGAGAGAGAGAGGAGAGAAAAGAGCAATTATCAAATCAAACAGCAATTAATGTACAAAAAAAACCCCTAAAACATTAAAAGAAAATAAGAAATAAATGCATTTAGATTTAGTTATTTTTTTAACTGGTACAAAAAATGTAAAATGTAAATACTAAGAAAAAAAATACGACCGTGTTGAATAAAGGTAGAGCTAACGGAGGCAGAGATTACATTTCACTCAAGCTAAATAAAACCATCAGACTGACTTACCTTGGAGCCTCTCTCATTAAAGATGATTTCTACATCCAAGATCTTCCCAAATTGCTGAAAAAAACAAACAACACACAAATTAGAAACTTCAACCTCTTTCTAGGACAGCGGCAGATATCATTATTGATTTTAAAATGTAATACTGTTATTTTTTTAAATACATAGTTAGAGATGTTTGTTGTTGTTGTTGTTTGAGAAAGTAGGCCGGAAAATGAAGCAGGGGGACTCACCCCAAACATCTGCCTGAGATCGGGTCCCTGAATCGAAGGGAATGTTGGAGACGTGCAGCCTCTTCGGGGTGGCTTTGGGGTCCACACTGTCGGGGGACAGAGTCTGTCCGTCTGTCTGTCCGTCTGTCTGGGCTGAGCCGTCTGTCTGCTAGAGAGAGAGAGAGAGAGAGAGAGAGAGAGAGAGAGAGAGAGAGAGAGAGATTATAACACTAATATAAAACCCTGTACAGAGCTACAGCTAAATAAATTCATTTTTGTATTTGTTTTCCTTAAAGTCAAGCATTGTAAAGCACAGAGAGGTCTGGTAAAGCATAGGGAAGCATTGTAAAGCACAGAGAGGTCTGGTAAAGCACAGGGAAGCATTGTAAAGCACAGAGAGGTCTGGTAAAGCATAGGGAAGCATTGTAAAGCACAGAGAGGTCTGGTAAAGCATAGGGAAGCATTGTAAAGCACAGAGAGGTCTGGTAAAGCATAGGGAAGCATTGTAAAGCACAGAGAGGTCTGGTAAAGCATAGGGAAGGATTGTAAAGCACAGAGAGGTCTGGTAAAGCATAGGGAAGCATTGTAAAGCACAGAGAGGTCTGGTAAAGCATAGGGAAGCATTGTAAAGCACAGAGAGGTCTGGTAAAGCATAGGGAAGCATTGTAAAGCACAGAGAGGTCTGGTAAAGCATAGGGAAGCATTGTAAAGCACAGAGAGGTCTGGTAAAGCATAGGGAAGCATTGTAAAGCACAGAGAGGTCTGGTAAAGCATAGGAAGCATTGTAAAGCACAGAGAGGTCTGGTAAAGCATAGGGAAGCATTGTAAAGCACAGAGAGGTCTGGGCATGAAAGCATAGGGAAGCATTGTAAAGCACAGAGAGGTCTGGTAAAGCATAGGGAAGCATTGTAAAGCACAGAGAGGTCTGGTAAAGCATAGGGAAGCATTGTAAAGCACAGAGAGGTCTGGTAAAGCATAGGGAAGCATTGTAAAGCACAGAGAGGTCTGGTAAAGCATAGGGAAGCATTGTAAAGCACAGAGAGGTCTGGTAAAGCATAGGGAAGCATTGTAAAGCACAGAGAGGTCTGGTAAAGCATAGGGAAGCATTGTAAAGCACAGAGAGGTCTGGTAAAGCATAGGGAAGCATTGTAAAGCACAGAGAGGATTACTCACTGCGCTGGTGCCTGCGCTGCTGTTGCTCACACTGCCCCTGTGTTGTTGGTGTTGTTGCCCCCTGGCTGTTATTTGCCCGCTTCCCCTGCCCTTGCCCCGAGCAGCCCCGTACATACTGAGGGGCAGATCCTGCCCAGGGAACTCTGGCACGATGAACTCTGACCCCAGCCCGTTCTGAGGGGGGGGCGGGGGAGGGAAGGCAGCGAAAGGAGGGGGCAGCAAACCGTCCGTCCCAACTGCAGGATCCTGAGTGCCCTGCGGGGGGAGACAGAGAGCAGAAATAGAGAGGGGGGTTAACATCAGAGACAGAACATGAAGATCCTCTGTCCTGCGATGAGACGTCAAACAAACGAGCTCCTATTGGAAGTGACTCTGCAGCAGCAGCAGCAGCAGTTGTTGATGATGCAGAGTTCACCCCCCTAGTCTCTGGAAGTCGCTGAACGACTTGTTAATAACATATATATATAATGTCTGGTTGAGCAGGTCTTTCTCATCTGTGGCTCTAAAGGGTGGATCTGTTTAAACTCTGCGCAGCAGTGTGACTGTGACCATGTGAGAGCGAGTCACAGTGTGAGTCATTCACAAAGCTCCCACACAACACACAAACACACAGAGAGAGAGAGAGAGAGAGAGAGAGAGAGAGAGAGAGAGACACACAGTTTGAGTCATTCACAAAGCTCCCAGACAACTGAAACAGAGAGAGACACGGAGAGACAGACAGAGAAAGAGTGGAGAGAGACGCAGAAATGCAGAGAGATGCAGAGAGAGAGAGAGAGAGAGGGAAAAAAAGAGAGCATGAGAGAGAGAGAGAGCGAGTGAAGGAGAGAGACATGCACACTCTCCTGCTGAATAAATAAAGAATGCTGCCTCTCCCTCCCTCCCTCTCTCCATCAGTATTAAATATTGATGGTATTACAGTAATTGCATCATTGTGAACCAGACACAAAAGCTCTCCACTTCCCTCAGGGCAGAGTGGAGAGGAGGGAGAGAGCTCTAATGGATTAGTTTAAAAGCATCTCTTTCTTAACAGGGGTGTCGTGTTCCATTCTGATTTCGGTCAACAGAAAACAAGGGCTGGGAATCAGACTCCCGCTGCACAGCGGTGTGATCCAGTCCTGGTTTCACTGGGAGTTTAATAATCAGACACACCTGAGCTTGTTAGCTAGACACACTGGGGGCTGATCAAGCTGGTAGCAGTAAAACCTGGACTGGATCACACTGCTGTGCGATAGGAGTCTACAGTGTACAAGCCAACCAGTGACATCATCACCCCCATCGCCACGGCAGCGCGTTCACAACCAGAGCTCTCAACATGTCAATCACAAGTTATTGAGAAGATCACAATCTGGGGGTGTGTGGAGGCTGTCTGTCTGTGTTAGTGTGAGTGGGGTACACAGACTCTCTCTCTCTCTCTGTGACTTTTCAGGTTTCCCTGCTCTATTTCATTGAGAAATCATCCATTTTAATGGAGAGAGAGAGAGAGAGAGAGAGATCAGATACTCCATTAACTAATTTACTGAGCTCTAAGGTTTTGAAATGTATTGTGAATTTGTGAGCTGAAGAAGGTCCTGAGAGAGTTTCATCACAATCGGACGAGCGTTTCCCTAGATATTTGTGAAGTGTGACAGACAGACAGACAGACAGACAGACAGACAGACAGACAGACAGACAGACAGAGCCCCACAATCCTGTTTGGTTTGACGCTACAGTATAATATAGAATCCCTTCTTCTTGGGGTCTGTGTTAGTTTACTACATTCTGAAAAGAGTTTAGTGTCATTAAAGCTCCAGACAGACAGACAGACAGACAGACAGACAGACAGACAGACAGACACACAGAGCCCCACAATCCTGTTTGGTTTGACGCTACAGTATAATATAGAATCCCTTCTTCTTGGGGTCTGTGTTAGTTTACTACATTCTGAAGAGAGTTTAGTGTCATTAAAGCTGCAGACAGACAGACAGACAGACACACAGAGCCCCACAATCCTGTTCAGTTTGACGCTACAGTATAATATAGAATCCCTTCTTCTTGGGGTCTGTGTTAGTTTACTACATTCTGAAAAGAGTTTAGTGTCATTAAAGCTGCAGACAGACAGACAGACAGACAGACAGACAGACAGACAGACAGAGCCCCACAATCCTGTTCAGTTTGACACTACAGTATAATATAGAATCCCTTCTTCTTGGGGTCTGTGTTAGTTTACTACATTCTGAAAAGAGTTTAGTGTCATTAAAGCTGCAGACAGACAGAGCCCCACAATACAGAATCTCTTCGTGGTTTTTTTTTTTTTTTAAACAAGATAAAACTGTGGAAGAATGCAGTAAACTGAATTATTATTATTATTATTATTATTATTATTATTATTATTATTATTATTATTATTATTATTATTATTATTATTATTATTATTATTATTATTATTATGATGATGAGGCTGTGTGGTCCAGTGGTTAAAGAAAAGGGCTTGTAACCAGGAGGTCCCTGGTTCAAATCCCACCTCAGCCACTGACTCATTGTGTGACCCTGAGCAAGTCACTTCACCTCCTTGTGCTCCGTCTTTCGGGTGAGACGTAGTTGTAAGTGACTCTGCAGCTGATGCATAGTTCACACACCCTAGACTCTGTAAGTCGCCTTGGATAAAGGCGTCTGCTAAATAAACTAATACTTATAATAATTATTATTGATTACTACCATTATAAAAACTATTACCGTTAGCACAACCATTATTATTGCTACGACTATTATAACAATTGCCATTACCAAAACCATTATTATTATTATTCAGTATGATGTTAATACTCCGTGTTTGGATTCTCGCATTAGCAGCGCTGCAGTCCGCTTAGACTGGAGCAGCTTTGCACCCGTATATTATTATCACATGAAAATTAACAGCATTCCTCAGGCGAGCTCACACTCCATACATGGAAGCAGGATGCCTTGAAGCGGAGAGAGAGAGAGAGGGAGGGAGAGAGAGAGAGAGAGAGAGGGAGAGAGAAAACAGAGACAAAAGAACACGTTGAAGTCTCGATCGAGTCAGAGAGAGAGAGAGAGAGAAGAGAGAGGAGAGGAGAGAGCGACCACATCAGGGACAACACATTGCAAAACACAATGGGAGGAGATTATTACTGTAACCTGGCTGATTAAAAATAATATTATATAGAGTCTCTGTAAGTCGCCTTGGATAAAGGCGTCTGCTAAATAAACAAATTATATGATTTATTTATTATAATATATATATATATATATATATATATATATATATATATATATATATATATATATATATATATATATATATATATATATCACAGACACACACAAATAGCATTAAAATCAACCAAGAGAAACAATGATAAATGCAGAACGAACGATATTATTTATTATTATTATTATAAGGAGTAATACACACCCACATGTTCATAATAAAGGAGGTGTATATTATATATTTATATAACCCTTTGACGCTCTGCAATTATACAGTACAGAGAATTATAATTCAACGGCAAACAGCGTTGTATACACACGACACACACACAGCGCTACAGTATCAATAGATATTATCAGCAGCTAATTACTGCAACAGCGAGATTTTGGTGCATCTATAATATTTCAAAACACACGTAGTTTAATTAAAAAGATACACACGCTTTTCTAAAGAAAACAAACACGCACACAAAACCGTTTCGCATTGCAACCGCGTGTTTCCTCTTCCAAAAACAAGACACACAGCAAATGATAACAAAACGAATCCTAACTCAGAGACAGTTTAACACGAATCCTGTGTATCTATCTATCTATACATAGCTTGAGCCCAGGCGGCAGTGGATCCAGCGCTAGCACACACACACACACACACAGGGTAACACAAACACTCCCGACTCTCACCTGAGTCACCATGATGATCCTGTCCATGAATCGCTCCACGCCTGCAAGAACAGAGCGGAGCTCGCTCGCTGCGTTTCTGCAAACTCGCCGTGTGCAATGGAGGTGGCGTGACTCCCGTGTTAGAAAAAGACCTACTATTATTATTATTACACGATCGAGCTAGCTATCTGTCTCTATCTGTGCCAAAGGTAACACGCAGCGGCCAGCGCTGTGTTACAAACTACACGCGATCAAAAATTAAATAATGACCACAAATATCTATTTTGATCTATCTATAGCTGTGTTTTTAGCTTCGATTGCTTTTTAAAAACCAAACTCGCACACTCCACGATTCCTTTCTTTCCTTCTGCGAACCCGATCCCTTGTTTTTGTCAAGTCTTCCCCTCTCTCTCTCTCTCTCGCTCTATTCCCTCTGGCCTCCTTCCATGATTAAACCCAGATGGCTCGCCTCTCTCTCGCCCTGCCCCTTTCCGCACGCCCGCTGGTGATCGATCAAAGCGACCGCAAAACTCCAAGACCCTCCCTCCCGCGTTCTGCACACGCCCACTGCCAACTGCCAACGTCGGGGAGAGACACGGAACACGCCCCTTTTGTTCTGTCTCCGCCCAGGCATTCTAGCTCCGCCCACTGCCGTTTTGCAGCTAGGATTCAAGCCCCGCCCTCTTGCCTTTCCCTTGTCTTGACCACGCCCACCGCAGCAGTCTAGCCCTGTGTAATTCAACACCGTTTCGCTGTTCTTAAAGGCATATCGTTTTAAAGCGATTAATTAATTAATTATTATTTTTTTTTTTTAAAGGATGAGCGGGGATAGTTAATGACAAACGTTTCGCGCAGAAGTCTTTCTCGTTTTCTACCCCCCCCCCCAAAAAACGTATAAAATTCTTTGACAAACGTTTCAACTCCAAATGCTAAAAAAACTTGACCAAAAAATATCTGCCATACTAAAAGCATCAAAACAGTATTTACAGTAGCTGCACAGGACAAACATATTCATGTGTGTGTTTGTGAATAATATCTGTGACTAACTATATACACACACACACACACACAAACTAACCCTGTGCTTCCCACACAAAACACCGCACGGTTTTAAAATCACACAATGATACGAAGGCCAGCCTTTACTGCAAACCACAGGAATTGCAAGGACTTGGTGTATTACTCTCTGAGACACACTGATGAAAGTTACAGAGGCTGAAGTTACTGCTCATTGAAACTGCATTGAAAAGACTGATTTCAAAACAGACACACAGGCACGGTTATGTAGAGTTTGAGGACTTTGCATTGACTCCCATATTGTGTAGATTTTCCTATACGATAAATTGAGACAGAGTCACTGAGGCACACACACTGACACAGACACTGAGACACAAACACACTGAGACACACACACACCGACACACACAGCGACACTGAGACACACACTGACAGTCACTAAGACACACACACACACAGAGTACACACACTGAGACAGTCAGACACACACAAACACAGAGTCACTGAGGCACACACACTGACACAGACACACTGAGACACACACACACATTGAGACACACACACACAGACTGACACACACAGCGACACTGAGACACACACTGACACACGCTGACAGTCACTAAGACACACACACACACACACAGAGTACACACACTGAGACAGTCAGACACACACAAACACAGAGTCACTGAGACACACACACACACACTGAGACACACAGAGTCACTGAGACACACACACACAGGGCAGGACAGGGTGTGGTTTCTTAAGTATTTGCTCTGTTATTCTGGGCGAGTGCTAACAGCATTAATTGCTTTGTCAAAACCTGTTCAAAACTCAAAGTGCGAGAGCCAAGATCTCCCGAGTCGCACACACAGGGCTGAGGGAGAGAGGGGACTGGAGATATCCCGTGCTTTACCAGACCTCTCTGTGCTTTACAATGCTTCCCTATGCTTTACCAGACCTCTCTGTGCTTTACAATGCTTCCCTATGCTTTACCAGACCTCTCTGTGCTTTACAATGCTTCCCTATGCTTTACCAGACCTCTCTGTGCTTTACAATGCTTCCCTATGCTTTACCAGACCTCTCTGTGCTTTACAATGCTTCCCTATGCTTTACCAGACCTCTCTGTGCTTTACAATGCTTCCCTATGCTTTACCAGACCTCTCTGTGCTTTACAATGCTTCCCTATGCTTTACCAGACCTCTCTGTGCTTTACAATGCTTCCCTGTTCTTTCACAGAGCTTGATCACACCTTGCTGTGTTTTTACCATGGGAGATGTTGCTTCTCTCTCTCTCTACACTGTTACACTCTGCACAGCAGCTGTCTCAGACTGACCTCCAGGAGAGAGGGGGAAGGTGGGGCGGGTGTCGGTTTTAACCCTTTAATGGCTGCGGGGGACCAGCTGTCGCTCTCACTCGCTCTCAGGGTGAAACTGGGGGGTAGGGAAGCAGGGTTAAGCGACAAATACTGACAGACACAGACACGCTAAAATTCACACATTAGAAGTGACCTTCCATTTGCAGAGTCCATTTGCAGCCGCTAAACTCCTAAAAGTCTCAGAGAGTGGAGATCTCACACACCGAGAGTCAACGACAAAGCTGTCACAAAACACCCAAACTAGAGCTGGACTCAGTTTAGTTTCAATCACGCTGATGAAGGCACTAGAGCCCCAAACTAGAGCTGGTCTGCTGGACTCAGTTTAGTTTCAATCACGCTGATGAAGGCACTAGAGCCCCAAACTAGAGCTGGTCTGCTGGACTCAGTTTAGTTTCAATCACGCTGATGAAGGCACTAGAGCCCCAAACTAGAGCTGGTCTGCTGGACTCAGTTTAGTTTCAATCACGCTGATGAAGGCACTAGAGCCCCAAACTAGAGCTGGTCTGCTGGACTCAGTTTAGTTTCAATCACGCTGATGAAGGCACTAGAGCCCCAAACTAGAGCTGGTCTGCTGGACTCAGTTTAGTTTCAATCACGCTGATGAAGGCACTAGAGCCCCAAACTAGAGCTGGTCTGCTGGACTCAGTTTAGTTTCCCTCTCTCTCTCCCTGTTTGCCATGTGTTTCGAAATTAACCCTTTGCTTACCTGCACGGTCAGCCGAGAGTGACGATGGTATGGCGGGTATTCCATGGAGTAAATTCCCATCATGGTTACTGGTTCCAGTATAAAAATAAAAGTCTTGCTGTTTCTTTTTTAATAACCACACACACACACACACACAGACTTCCAAAGGTACAAACAGGAGAGAATGGAACAGAGTGTGGTGATGGGAGTTCAAATCTGTGTGAGTCTCGCTCTCTCTCTCTCTCTCTCTCTCTTCACAGCTGTCAGGAGTAGACAGGCACACACAGCTGTCCTCTCCAATCTGAGCTTCACACACTGGATTTTTCAAAGCAGGTTTGGAAAGGGTAAATATTTTTCTTCTTTCACCCCTCCCTTAACGTTTTTAAAGCAATGTGCTTCAGGCGACTCACAGCCGGGCTTTATATTGGAATTCCTGTGATTGTGTGAGATAGACTCCCTCCCAAACAGTTCAAAACTGACGTGTGTGTGTGTGTGTGTCTGTGCCTCAGTGTGTGTGTTTGAGTGTGTCTTGGTGTGTCTCAGTGTGTGTGTGTGTGTTTCAGAGTGTGTCTCGGTGTGTGTGTGTGTGTGTGGCTGGCTGTTTCAGTGTCTCTCGTTTATTGTTAAAAGAAAATCTACACAAAGCAAATTCCACTGTAATCAAATGTGTTTGTCTGTTTGAAAAGAAAACGTTTCCACTAGAAGTCTTTCTCAGCGTCTTCAGTGTAAATTCAACGGCAAACGTTTCCACTAGAAGTCTCTCTCAGCGTCTTCAGTGTAAATTCAACGGCAAACGTTTCCACTAGAAGTCTTTCTCAGCGTCTTCAGTGTAAATTCAATGGCAAACGTTTCCACTAGAAGTCTTTCTCAGCGTCTTCAGTGTAAATTCAATGGCAAACGTTTCCACTAGAAGTCTTTCTCAGCGTCTTCAGTGTAAATTCAATGGCAAGCGTTTCCACTAGAAGTCTCTCTCAGCGTCTTCAGTGTAAATTCAATGGCAAGCGTTTCCACTAGAAGTCTCTCTCAGCGTCTTCAGTGTAAATTCAATGGCAAGCGTTTCCACTAGAAGTCTTTCTCAGCGTCTTCAGTGTAAATTCAATGGCAAGCGTTTCCACTAGAAGTCTTTCTCAGCGTCTTCAGTGTAAATTCAATGGCAAGCGTTTCCACTAGAAGTCTTTCTCAGCGTCTTCAGTGTAAATTCAATGGCAAGCGTTTCCACTAGAAGTCTTTCTCAGCGTCTTCAGTGTAAATTCAATGGCAAGCGTTTCCACTAGAAGTCTTTCTCAGCGTCTTCAGTGTAAATTCAATGGCAAGCGTTTCCACTAGAAGTCTCTCTCAGCGTCTTCAGTGTAAATTCAATGGCAAACGTTTCCACTAGAAGTCTTTCTCAGCGTCTTCAGTGTAAATTCAATGGCAAACGTTTCCACTAGAAGTCTCTCTCAGCGTCTTCAGTGTAAATTCAATGGCAAACGTTTCCACTAGAAGTCTCTCTCAGAGTATTTAACTGTCAGTATTTCTGAATCCCTGGCTGACAGCTGCACGTTGCAGTTCAGTAGCCTTCAGGGAGCGGTGCTGTAGTCTGGTATCACACACGACACCAGCTCCCCTCTCAGCTGTGCTTGTGTCTGAGAGCTCGCGATTAACTCTGAAAGAGGAGTCCTGTCTGCGAGTCTGAGACCAGAAAGCCTGCAGCCTGAGAACAGCTGCCTGCTCTACTGCAGAGAGGGGCAGACAGGCTGGCACTTTGAAAAAAACTCAATCGACACATTGATACTTTAAAATGTAATATTTTGTACCGTGATATTTTGTAATGTGATTCTTTGTATTGTGATATTTTATAAATATTGTAAGTTGCCCTGTATAAGAGTCTGCTAAGAAATTTATAATATATATATATAAAAGAAATTTGTGTGTGTGATATATATATATATATATATATATATATATATATATATATATATATATATATATATATATATATATATATATATATATATAGATAGATAGATAGATAGATAGATAGATAGATAGATAGATAGATAGATAGAGATAGATAGAGATAGATAGATAGATACACACACCCCTATCTATCTATATCTATCGATAGATTTACTATTATATTAGCAGTAAAATTTACTATTTATTATTATTATTATTGCTACTACAAATACTATTATTATTTCTAATGCTACACTCCTTGATTATTATAATCGCTCATGCTTGTGTTTTTCATTTGCTTCACTAGTCACTGAATTTCACAGCATCTGGTCATTTAGATTTGGGGGGGGGGAGGTAAACACTACAACCTCCCCCCCCCTTCCAAAAACAACTGTGACCACAACAGCTGAGACAACCACACAGACTCAGAGTCACACACACTCCTGTTCGGTTTGACGCTACAGTATAATATAGAATCCCTTCTTCTTGGGGTCTGTGTTAGTTTACTACATTCTGAAGAGAGTTTAGTGTCATTAAAGCTGCAGACAGACAGACAGACAGACAGACAGACAGACAGAGCCCCACAATCCTGTTCGGTTTGACGCTACAGTATAATATAGAATCCCTTCTTCTTGGGGTCTGTGTTAGTTTACTACATTCTGAAGAGAGTTTAGTGTCATTAAAGCTGCA
>JAGXEW010000059.1:2382208-2387208 GCA_030684275.1 Acipenser oxyrinchus oxyrinchus
TGAGCTAAAGAAGATCCTGATCAAGTTTCAGTCCGTCTCTCTCTCTCTCTCTCTCGGACCCCTCAGGGGGCTATTTCTATTTCAGTCCCACACCCCACCCCTCCTGAACTCGGCATCATCCTGAGCTCAGCCAATCAGGCGCAGGGACATGGCATGGTTGCCTTGGAGACGCAGTCATGGGTGAGAGAATTCCAGGAAGGAAGAAGGAATGAGGTCATCACATTCCTCCAGGCAAGGAGAGAGACAGAGAGAGAGAGAGAAGAGAGGAGAGGACAGGAGAGGAGAGGACAGGAGAGGAGAGAGAGAGAGAGAGAGAGGAGAGAAGACAGGAGAGAGACAGAGAGGAGGAGAGGACAGGAGAGGAGAGAGACAGAGAGGAGGAGAGGACAGGAGAGAGGAGAGAGACAGAAGAGAGAGAGGAGAGAGACAGAGGAGAGAGAGGAGAGCGATAGTAAGTCACCCTGGATAAGGGCGTCTGCTAAGAAATAAATAATAAGAAATAATAATAATAATAATAATGAGGAGAGGAGAGAAAAGAGAGAGGAGAGCTGTATCTAATCTATGAGATTGTGGCCTAATTTGTAATAAACTCTCAATCTCCCTCAATTCTCTCGTCCATCTAGCCATCTCTCTCTCTCTCTCGTAATTGTGTAATTAAATCTCTTCACCCTTGTGATGTGTTTGCAAACTCCCTGAGGGTGGGGGAGAGAGAGAGAGAGAGAGGAGGGTTTAGTTCATTTTGAGTCTCTCTCAAATTCAAAACAGTATCGACAAGTCACACAAGCAGCATCGTTGCCAAAAAGTCAACGCAGCTATGAAAAAAACTAATAATAAAACACACAGAAAATCGCTCCGGTTTGTCTCTGTATGAAACTCCCAGCTTGATCAGAGAGGATGTGTTGAAAGATCTCCACTCTGCTCTTCCAATGCCAGACCGGACACACGATTCTGACACCTCTCCCTTTTTTCCCTCTCTCTCTCTCTCCAAAAAAAGATTTGCAGTTTCTCCTCCTTCATCCCTCCTTCTCTCCCCTCTCTCATCCTCCCTCTGCTCTCTCCCCCCCCCCCCTCTCTCTCACACACAAGCGTTTCTTTGTGTTTAAACTTCCTGTCAGCATCTGGGAACGATTAAAATGATTAAAAACGCTGAGCCAACAAAAAAAAACACACACCACCACCACTGCAATATACTGAGAATTTGAGAACTGCAATTTCCCAGTTAAAGTTTAATGTTTATTTAAGTGGATATATACAAAGATGAAGGAAACTGGCTCCCTGGGGCGGCCATCTTGGCTCCAGCCCCTCATTAGCTCTGGGTGAGAATCGGGCTCCGTCTCAGAGCCGCCATGGAGGCAGTTTCCTGGCCTGGCAGAGTTAGTTTTAGGGTGTGTTGGGAAAGTTTGGATTTCTGCTGGAGTTTGCATAACATGGTTCTGTCATGATTAAAAAAAAACAGCTAAAAGAAAGATAGATAGATTGATATGGGAGAGAGAGAAAGAGAGATTTAAGACAGAGAAAGACTTCTAGTGGAAACGTTTGCCATTGAATTTACACTGCAGACGCTGAGAAAGACTTCTAGTGGAAACGTTTGCCATTGAATTTACACTGAAGACGCTGAGAGAGACTTCTAGTGGAAACGTTTGCCATTGAATTTACACTGAAGACGCTGAGAAAGACTTCTAGTGGAAACGTTTGCCATTGAATTTACAGTGAAGACGCTGAGAGAGACTTCTAGTGGAAACGTTTGCCATTGAATTTACACTGAAGACGCTGAGAAATACTTCTAGTGGAAGCGTTTGCCATTGAATTTACACTGAAGGCGCTGAGAGAGACTTCTAGTGGAAACGTTTGCCATTGAATTTACACTGAAGACGCTGAGAAAGACTTCTAGTGGAAACGTTTGCCATTGAATTCACACTGAAGACGCTGAGAGAGACTTCTAGTGGAAACGTTTGCCATTGAATTTACACTCACACAGAGAGAGTCTGTCTGTGTCTGCATCTTCACTCTCTCAATGAATCCCTTCACAGAACTGGAGAGGTAATTCAACAAGACCAGACACACTCAATGACACACTGAGACACACACTCACAGGGCTGGGAATCAGACTCCTATCGCACAGCAGTGTGATCCAGTCCAGGTTTTACTGCTACCAGCTTGATCAGCCCCCAGTGTGTCTAGCTAACAAGCTCAGGTGTGTCTGATTATTAAACTCCTAGTGAAACCAGGAATGGATCAAAGACCATTTGCATTACAGCTGGAGAGAGAGAGAGAGAGAGAGAGAGAGAGAGAGAGAGAGCTGCCAGGTTATTTCAATCTCTCCTATCTCTCTCTCTCTCTTTCTCTCAGTCTTGCTTCGTTATTATTTCAATAGCCTGGCTGTGCTGTTCATTGTCTTTCCATTACTGACTGATTGACCCAATCTGGGAGCCAGAGGCTGCCGACACAAAACAGCTTTAATTAGTGCGTGTGTGCGTCTCAGCGAGTGAGTGTGTGTGTGTGTGCGTGTGCGTGTGCGTGTGGTCTCTTCCATCCGAGATGAGACACTCCGAGATCACAAGAGAGGGGCGACCAGACTTATTAACCGATACAAGAGGGGGGAGAGGCAGAGAGATAGAGAGAGAGAGAGAGAGAGAGAGAGAGAGAGAGAGAGAGAGAGAGAGTGGGAGAGAGGCAGAGAGAGAGAGGGTGGGAGAGAGGCAGAGAGAGAGGTGGGAGAGAGAGAGAGAGAGAGGGAGAGAGAGAGAGAGAGAGAGAGAGAGAGAGAGAGAGAGAGAGAGAGAGAGAGAGAGAGAGAGAGAGAGAGAGAGAGAGAGAGAGAGAGAGAGAGGGTGGGAGAGAGAGAGAGAGAGAGGGTGGGAGAGGAGAGAGAGAGAGAGGTGGGAGAGAGAGAGAGAGAGAGGTGGGAGAGAGAGAGAGAGAGAGAGAGAGGAGAGAGAGAGAGGAGAGAGAGAGAGAGAGAGAGGTGAGAGAGAGAGAGAGGAGGGAGAGAGAGAGAGAGAGGGTGGGAGAGGAGAGAGAGAGAGAGAGGGAGAGAGAGAGAGAGAGGGTGGGAGAGAGAGAGAGAGAGAGAGAGGAGAGAGAAAGAGAAAGAAAGAGAGAGGGTGGGAGAGGAGAGGAGGAGAGATTTTGAAGTAACTGGATGTTGGAGAGATGTGGGGTCCCAGGAGAGGGGTGGAGGGCAGACCCCAGTACTGTAACTCTACCCCCCCTCCCCCCTAAAGAAAAAACATTCCTGTCCTGTGATTCATGAGATGAAAAACAGATGTGCAGGAAGAGAGAAAGAGGGAGAGGCCTGGATTTCTCTTTCTTTCTTTCGTTCCTCGTCTCTCTCTTGAAACACATTATCTAGCACGTTTGTGTATTTCCAGCAGTGATCACTCAGGTTATATAGAACACACAGAGTAAAACACGTTACTAACGAGGGAAGTTTACTTTACTGCAATTGTAATTAACAAAAACAGCATTGCGAGGTTAATTGTAATTTCAGCAAACCGTGCTGCTAGAACTGGAACAGTAATTATAACTGGAACTGAGCCCAAGGTCTGAGATATATATAGATATAGATAGATATACATGGCGACTTTCACAAGATTTGATTGGCTCTCGTAATGTTGATATTTGCATATCCCGATTACTCAGAATTCTATACCTCATGGCTTCTCTCACCTTAACTCAAGAGATTATAGATATATAGATAGAGAGAGCGATAGATAGATACACATTATCTCTCTCTCTCTCTCTCTCTCTATCCTGAGCCATTTGAAAAGTCATAATCGCACAGCAGTGATGTCAAAAAGTGATAATTCCTCTCGAGGAAAATATACTTGAACTTTGACCCTTTCGACTCTTCGAGACCGTCCAATTCAAACACAGAAAGTCTCGTTTTCAATCACTCGACAGACACCCACAGCACAGAAACGTTCATTAAATGAGAATACCTTATAAAATAAAAGCGATGTCAAGCTGGAGCATTCAGTATCTCAGAGAAACCGGAGAGGAAGGGAAATTAAAACAAGGGAAAGGCGATCATTCAAATCCAGTGAATACAGCCCACCCCCCACCCCCTCGTTGACACACACAGACACGCCGACAGACCGCATTAATCTCACGGCCCCTGTCGCCATGGTAACGAAGCTTCACCGCGGGTAATTGGTCTGTCTGTGTGTCTCAGTCTGAATGCATTGAAAGGCTCTTGTTTTAATTGCTCTGTCGGGCTGCCCTGGTTTGTAGATGTTCAAAATGAGCGACCGACTCTCTCGTGAAGAGAGCTAGCGAATCCACAGCAGAGGCTGTGGCGAGTCGCTGCGCGTCGAGGATCGCCTTGCTTTCTTTGATAGAGGCCTGTATCGTTTGTATTGGTGGATCACCGGTGCCAGAGGTTCGAGAAAGGGGTCTTGATACCAGGAGGTTCAAATCCGGCTCAGCCACTGACTCCCGTGTGTGTGTGTGTGTGTGTGTGTGTGCGTGTGTGCGTGTGTGCGTGTGTGTGTGTGTGTGTGTGACCCTGAGCGAGTCGCTTCACCTCCTTGTGCTCCGTCCTTCGGACGAGACGTCAAACAAATGAGCTCCTATTGGAAGTGACTCTGCAGCAGCAGCAGCAGCAGTTGTTGATGATGCAGAGTTCACCCCCCTAGTCTCTGGAAGTCGCTTTGGAGAAAAAGCCTTCGCTTAACGACTCATTAATAATAATAATAATAATAATAATAATAATAATAATAATAATAATAATAATAATAATAATAATACAAGACCACAGGACAGCTCATGGTAGTTAAATGTATTGAGTTATTGAATTGACATCAACGGCATCTAAATACAGTACATGATGTATCGTAATAGATGCCTGTATCGTTTGTATTGGGGAGGGTACAAGAAAGTTAAAGAACTACAGCTCCCAGAATCCTTCACCACTGGTGCCAGTGAGGAGGCATGCTGGGAGTTGTAGTTCTAGCCAGGGGTGTACAGATTCACTGCGTCTCCAGACCACAGAACAGCTC
>JAGXEW010000059.1:2392208-2402208 GCA_030684275.1 Acipenser oxyrinchus oxyrinchus
CATTTCACGAAAGACAGACCTTTTTTTTTAAATGTATATGTATTAATTGTATTATATGTTTGTAGTATAGAGAGGTCTGTAGGATAGAGAACTCTACCAAATATATTTAGAAAATTAAATGCAGAAGGCAATTTTGCTAGTACTGTACTACGGTATAGTTAGAAAAAAAGGTGTTTTAGTGACCCCCTAGTGGCGAAGAAAAACATTTTCCGCTTTAAAAAGCCCTTGATTGTAAAACACGGTTTTCGAGCGACCTCTGGCGGTTATGTAAAAAAATAACACCTCGTCTGCTTAAAACGTGAATTGCCGAACAAAGGCGGAAAAGAACGAAGAGTGGAGTGTGGCACAATAGTCTTCGGATTCGGAATTCCAAACTCGGAAGTACTCGTGGACCTCTGGACTAATTGTCAGTGCTTACGTTATGAAAGTTAAAAAAAAATGTCATACTATGTTTTCCTTTAAAATGCACGCTGTCTAAGAATTTAGCATTTTTCTAGCCACGCATAAATAAATAAAGCTTCTTTACAATTCTGCGCTGAGAGCGCCAGTCCGCTGCCAGGGACGTTTTGTGGTAGAAGACAGTATATAGTTGATAGCTAGCAGGTGACCAGGTGAGATTTATCGCGATACGGGGCTGTGTGTTCCAACCGAACCAGCCTCTCGCGCTCTGCGACACACGGAAGAGACAGGAGAGTTATTTTCAACCACGTGTCAGAAACACGGAATATTTAGTGACCGGTCTTTCTCTTTCTTTCGTTTTCTTTCTTTTAAACTGTGCGGCTGTTGTCTTTATGCAAACAGAGTAATACGATGCAGGAGGCGGTGTGATCCAGTGGTTAAAGTCCAGGGCTTTGTAACCAGAAGGATACCGGTTCAAATCCCAGCTCTGCCACTGACTGACTGACTCGCTGTGTGTGACCCTGAGCGAGTCGCTTCACCTCCTTGTACTCTGTCCTGCGGATGAGATGTTAAATCAACGTCCTATTGTAAGTGACTCTGCATATAATGCACTGTTCACAGCCTACCTCTGTAAAGCGCTTTGTGATGGTGATCCGCTATGAATATATGGCATGGTAGTTTTCTGTATATGCAATCTCCCGTGTGAATGCCTTGGCTCCCTGACTGTCCTGTAGTTCAGTTTGAATGAAACAGAGCTGTCTATAGTAGGTACCGGTAAGAGATTTACACTCACGCTCGCTGAGAAGCGCCGCGCTGCTTCATAAAACACACACAAGCTGTACCTGACTGATTACAGCTCCCTGGAAGCTGATTGGCTGATGCGACCGAATCATTTTCCACTGTCTGATGACAGGAGCCTGCTGGAGCTGGAAGCTGATTGGCTGATGCGACCGAATGGGTTTCTAATGTATTATAAAACTCTCAGGTAACTACTGTATACTGGAGCAAAGTCCACTGGAACAGAGAACTGCGACAGAGGAGAAAGAGACTCGAGAGACTTCAGTGCTTTGAAAGGTAAAGTTTATATGAAGCGTTTAATTCTTGTTATTCGAGATCAGACCGGGTTTGGCTTGTGTTTAATATTACCGAGTAATTCACGACTCTGCTCCCCCTAAGAGAAAGAGAGCTAAACCAGCGAGCAGCCGCGCTTTATAAAGAGAAAGAGAGCTAAACCAGCGAGCAGCCTCGCTTTATAAAGAGAAAGAGAGCTAAACCAGCGAGCAGCCTCGCTTTATAAAGAGAAAGAGAGCTAAACCAGCGAGCAGCCTCGCTTTATAAAGAGAAAGAGAGCTAAACCAGCGAGCAGCCTCGCTTTATAAAGAGAAAGAGAGCTAAACCAGCGAGCAGCCTCGCTTTATAAAGAGAAAGAGAGCTAAACCAGCGAGCAGCCTCGCTTTATAAAGAGAAAGAGAGCTAAACCAGCGAGCAGCCTCGCTTTATAAAGAGAAAGAGAGCTAAACCAGCGAGCAGCCTCGCTTTATAAAGAGAAAGAGAGCTAAACCAGCGAGCAGCCTCGCTTTATAAAGCAGTGTGTAACGGCTGTGTAATTTCGTCTTGAAGTCCAGTCCCATGTTAATAGAGTCAATGCAGCTATGGACAAAAGTTTAGCATCACCTAGAATTTAAGGATTCAGACATAACACAAAAAACAAACAAACAAAAAACTATATGAACATAATTTAGATATTTTATTTAACTTTAGTTTTGTATTTGCTGTGTTGCTGTGATGAATACTTTTAGATTTAAACCTGTCGTTTTCTGTCTCTTATATGAATAATGATTATGCAAACGTGATTTCCAGCCCATTCAAAATGTATATTCTCCTTCATGTGTTTTCAGATATATATGAGGTGCAGAATGGGGGCATTGCAAAACCCTACCTGGCGCATTGAAACATGACATCCAACACGATTCGACTGCAATATAGAAACAGATGAGAACTGGTCGATATAGCAGAGGAGAACTGACCGATATAGAAGGTGATGACTGACCGATATAGCAGAGGGAACTGATCGATATAGCAGAGGAACTGATCGATATAGCAGAGGAACTGATCGATATAGCAGAGGAACTGATCGATATAGCAGAGGAGAACTGATCAATATAGCAGAGGAGAACTGATCAATATAGCAGATGAGAACTGGTCGATATAGACGGTGATGACTGACCGATATAGCAGAGGAGAACTGATCAATATAGCAGAGGAACTGATCGATATAGCAGAGGAGAACTGATCAATATAGCAGAGGAGAACTGATCAATATAGCAGAGGAGAACTGATCGATATAGCAGAGGAACTGATCGATATAGCAGAGGAGAACTGATAAATATAGCAGAGGAGAACTGATCGATATAGCAGAGGGAACTGATCGATATAGCAGAGGAGAACTGATAAATATAGCAGAGGAGAACTGATCAATATAGCAGAGGAGAACTGATCAATATAGCAGATGAGAACTGGTCGATATAGACGGTGATGACTGACCGATATAGCAGAGGAGAACTGATCAATATAGCAGAGGGAACTGATCGATATAGCAGAGGGAACTGATCAATATAGCAGAGGAGAACTGATCAATATAGCAGAGGAGAACTGATCAATATAGCAGAGGGAACTGATCGATATAGCAGAGGAGAACTGATAAATATAGCAGAGGAGAACTGATCAATATAGCAGAGGAGAACTGATCGATATACCAGAGGGAACTGATTGATATAGCAGAGGAGAACTGATAAATATAGCAGAGGAGAACTGATCAATATAGTAGAGGAGAACTGATCAATATAGCAGAGGAGAACTGATCGATATAGCAGAGGAGAACTGATGGATATAGCAGAGGAGAACTGATCGATTTAGAAGGTAATGACTGGTCGATATAGAAGGTGATGACTGATCGACATAGCAGAGGAGAACTGATCAATATAGCAGAGGAGAACTGATCAATATAGAAGGTGATGACTGATCGATATAGCAGAGGAGAACTGATCAATATAGCAGAGGAGAACTGATCGATATAGCAGAGGAGAACTGATCAATATAGCAGAGGAGAACTGATCGATATAGCAGAGGAGAACTGATCAATATAGCAGAGGAGAACTGATCGATATAGCAGAGGAGAACTGATGGATATAGCAGAGGAGAACTGATCGATTTAGAAGGTGATGACTGGTCGATATAGAAGGTGATGACTGATCGACATAGCAGAGGAGAACTGATCAATATAGCAGAGGAGAACTGATCAATATAGCAGAGGAGAACTGATCGATATACCAGAGGGAACTGATCGATATAGCAGAGGAGAACTGATAAATATAGCAGAGGAGAACTGATCGATATAGCAGAGGAGAACTGATCGATATACCAGAGGGAACTGATCGATATAGCAGAGGAGAACTGATAAATATAGCAGAGGAGAACTTATCAATATAGCAGAGGAGAACTGATCAATATAGCAGAGGAGAACTGATCGATATAGCAGAGGAGAACTGATGGATATAGCAGAGGAGAACTGATCGATTTAGAAGGTGATGACTGGTCGATATAGAAGGTGATGACTGATCGACATAGCAGAGGAGAACTGATCAATATAGCAGAGGAGAACTGATCAATATAGAAGGTGATGACTGATCGATATAGCAGAGGAGAACTGATCAATATAGCAGAGGAGAACTGATCGATATAGCAGAGGAGAACTGATCAATATAGCAGAGGAGAACTGATCGATATAGCAGAGGAGAACTGATCAATATAGAAGGTGATGACTGATCGATATAGCAGAGGAGAATTGGTCGATAAAGAAGGTGATGACTGATCGATATAGCAGAGGAGAATTGGTCGATATAGAAGGTGATGACTGATCGATATAGCAGAGGAGAACTGATCAATATAGAAGGTGATGACTGATCGATATAGCAGAGGAGAATTGGTCGATATAGAAGGTGATGACTGATCGATATAGCAGAGGAGAACTGATCGATATAGCAGAGGAGAATTGATCGATATAGCAGAGGAGAATTGATCGATATAGCAGAGGAGAATTGGTTGATATAGCAGAGGAGAATTGATCGATATAGCAGAGGAGAATTGGTTGATATAGCAGAGGAGAATTGATCGATATAGCAGAGGAGAATTGATCGATATAGCAGAGGAGAATTGGTTGATATAGCAGAGGAGAATTGATCGATATAGCAGAGGAGAATTGGTTGATATAGCAGAGGAGAATTGATCGATATAGCAGAGGAGAATTGGTTGATATAGCAGAGAACTGGTCGAATGGTATTTGAACTTTCGATTTCCCAACATAGTAACGAGCTCCTGGTTACAGAGACATTAACTCAGTTATGTAACACACCGCCCTCTGTCGCTCCCTCCAGCACAGGTAAAGCATTGTCACTTTCGATGTCACTAACTCCATTTCGACTGAAGACATTTCGACACTTTGAAAGGTAACTCTTTTCTTAACAATAATACATTATTTAGAAACTGGAGGAGATCGACAAATCTGTACATTGTTTGTACAGATATCTGTACGATATTTTATAAGTTCTGTCAGTCATTTTAAAACTTTTTTTTTTCACATAATGTGCAATGTATTTATTTTGTTTTGGCCTTACCCATAGTATTCTGAGGCCATCAGTAATTTCCTGTAAAAGGGATAACATTTGCAATAATATTGAACATTTAAACAAAGTGGTTTTTTTCTTCAGTGTTCGGTATTATTAACATTACAGACATTGAGATTTTAACGTGTTTTCTAACATGATTTTCAGCTTTTAATATCACAAAATAACATTAACAGTGAATGAAAGTAAAAACAGGTTCATAAATAAGTGAAAGCCCCATGAAATCCGTTTTATTATTTTCTCATTTCAGTTTTACCGTTTTAAAAATGTAATTAAGTTGATTTAATTAAACTTATGTACACCGCAGGCGCAGTGAACAACTCACAGTGAAAATCTACATACAGGTGTTTAGTACAGGTTTATATTGCACAGTTTTTCCAGTGCTGGTTACTCTGCCTCTGATTCGTGTAAAACACTCACTCAGTCCACACACAGGTGTTTAGTACAGGTTTATAAGGCACAGTTTTTCCAGTGGGGTTAACTCTGCCTCTGACTCGTGTAAAACACTCACTCAGTCCACACACAGGTGTTTAGTACAGCTTTCCGTTGCACAGTTTTTCCAGTGCGGTTAACTCTGCCTCTGACTCGTGTAAAACACTCACTCAGTCCACACACAGGTGTTTAGTACAGGTTTATAAGGCACAGTTTTTCCAGTGCTGGTTACTCTGCCTCTGACTCGTGTAAAACACTCACTCAGTCCACACACAGGTGTTTAGTACAGGTTTATAAGGCACAGTTTTTCCAGTGCTGGTTACTCTGCCTCTGACTCGTGTAAAACACTCACTCAGTCCACACACAGGTGTTTAGTTCAGGTTTATGGTGCTATGTCGCTGACATGGTGAATATAATTTAGCTCCTGTGTGTTGCACTGGAATCAGAGAAGGAGGAAACGCTATTTTTCTCAGTAACTCTGTGGTGCTTTGACTGTGAATTCAGGAGCTGCTCGTCGGTTCTAGTCCCTGCTGTGGCGCGTGTAACAGAGGCTGGGTCAGTGACGTGTCTTTATATTAGCGAGCCGCCATCATTGTAGTCCAGAGCTCTGTCTGGACAGCAGAACTACAGGAAACCCGATCCAAAGTGAGAGATCACTAGGTGATCAATTGGTCCAATTCAGAAAATAATTGGTTCAATTAAGTAATTGAGAAGTGGAGTGGAGCGATAACCAGAAGACCCTGCGGCTGTCCAAGACCAGGACTGACCACCCCCGCTCTGCACTGTTTAATAACTGACCCGTTTCAATTGTGTTGCAGAAGAGAAACACAGCTACCTGAGGGATGGGTTGTTGTATATGCAGATACATGTCAAGAAAGCGTGACAGGTAATATTAGTTGTTTCTTCACTCTGCGGCGGCAGGCATGCTCCAGTTTAATAACACACCTGATGACTCAATTAAACCATCCTAACATGAGGATTATGAACCTGTCTTTGCAGAAAAAAGATTGAAAAGTTAATCAGAGAAAAGGTGGAAGAGTTCAGCAGAGAGTTCAAGAGGATTGAGGAGTTCATCTGGCTGTTTGAAGAGGAGAAGCCGCTGATAGAAAGGAACCTCGGAGAACTCAGTGGAATCGCTGATGGACTGGACGAGGCCCACAGGAAGGCAGCCATCGCTAAGACCGCAGGGAGTTCTATTAGTGCAGCCGGGGGGATCATGACCATTGCAGGGTTAGCTCTGGCTCCTTTTACACTTGGAGCCTCCACTGTACTGGCTGCTGTAGGGCTTGGTGCAGGTGTAGCTGGAGGAGTCACCAATGTTACCACAGAAATAGTAAAGGCTTCCAGTGATGGAGATGATAACAAGAGAGCAGAGGCAATAGTGGCTATAATTCAATCTAAAATGAGTGCACTTGGAGAATCAGTCAATAATGCCTGCCTAACACTTTCTAAGTGGGATGAAAATCATATAGAAAAGGTTCGTCTTATATTAAAAGCAGGTCGTCAATTTGGTTCTACATGCCGTTCTGTGGGTAACATTGCTTCCATGGTAAAGACGTTTCAAATACTTAGAGCTAACCCCGCCCTCAAAGCTCTGGCAATGCAAGTGACTGCAGTAAGCAGCAGCGCTGCAAAGGGAATTAAAGGCGCGAGTGCTCTCAAAGGCGTGGTTTCCGAAGCCGCTCCTGTGGCACTCTCGAAAGGAGCCAGAATAGCTGGAGGTGTTGTTGCCGCAGTCTTTGTGGCTTGGGATGTCTATGACATCACTAAGAACTCCATTGACATTCATAACGGGTGTAAGACTGAAAGAGCGAAAGAGATTCGAGAGCTGGTGGAAAATGTAAAAGGAGTTTTGAAAAAACTGGAAGGCGTCTATTCAGACATGAAGGGATGTATGTGAGTTGATCGGGTGTAAAACACGGCAGTCAGGGCTGTAGAGGTCCGTGCATTCCAAAGCGATCTTCCTGTCAAATCTGCTCACGCCCCAGCAGTGGAAAGCGGCTTTGCAGTTTAACCATTTCAAATTACAGTTAATAACATTGCACTGAACCATTGCGATCTCAGGGACGCGACTTTCTGTCAGGGCTTGAAATATCCTTGATCTCTCGGGGCGGCGGCAGCCAAACCAACCAGCTCTGAATTTCATGTGCAAATCCTGTAGCTTTAATATTAGCTTGTTGAGAGAATTCGTCACCCAGCGGCTATTCAGTGTAAAATGAACTAATTACAGCGCGCAGCATAAACCGCTAGGATACGTAAAAGATGCTTATATATACTAATCCATTGAAGCTCACGTTAACTGACTATCTCATATAAGAATGGAAAGATAATGAATTTGCAGCTGCTGTCTTTCCTTTCCCGTTATTATTATAATTATTATTATTTATTTCTTAGTAGACTTACAATTGTTACAAAATATCACATTACACAGATATCACATTATTTTTACATACAATTACATTATTTTTGCACATTATTTTTACATACAATTCCCCATTTATACAGTTGGGTTTTTACTGGAGCAATCTAGGTAAAGTACCTTGCTCAAGGGTACAGCAGCAGTGTCCCCCACCTGGGATTGAACCCACGCCCCTCCGGTCAAGAGTCCAGAGCCCTGACCGCTACTCCACACTGCTGCCCCTGTTGCATTTGACATAATCCTGTATTATCTGAGTCTCTATTCTGTACGAAACGCAACCTGTGCTTTTGAAAGAAGATGAATAAAATGATATTAATCACAAACGGGGTGTCTGCGCTGTGTGTGTTTTCAGTTTTTCTTGCTATCCAGATTAAATTTTTTTTTTTTTTTTTACAGTTTTGAATTTGAGGTTGTGCGTGTTCGTTTGTTGTTTCTTTGTGCACAATGCACCTGACGGTATAATAAATACTGACACAGCACATGTTTAGCCTGTATTTAGTTTCTGCACTGGTATTGGGTGCTGATTATAGTCACAGGAGACTCCGTCCTTGGAGAGATTGGCCCTGAATATCAAAGCTCTTTCGAATGCATGTATGTATTTATTTCTTAGCAGACGCCCTTATCCAGGGGGGCGACTTACAATTGTTACTGCTCTCCCTCACCCTCGCTCCTTTCCACTCTCGTTCTCCCCTCACTCTCACTCTGTCTCTCTCCCTCAAGGTCATGGTGCTCTGGAGATGCCCTCTCTCTCTCTCTCTCTCTCTCTCTCTCTCTCTCTCTCTCTCTCTCTCTCTCTCTCTCTCTCTCTCTCTCTCTCTCTCTCTCAATTCAATTCAATTCAAAGTGCTTTATTGGCATGACTTATTTTCCACAGTGTTGCCAAAGCAATTCCATACATATTACGAACAGATGCATATATATATATATATATATACTCAATGACTAGACTTTTGTCAAGTAGCAGTGGATTTTGGAGGAAAAATCCTACCCGGTCATGGTAAATAGGGGCCTGTTTCAAATTTCTCTTTTTGTGGTACAGTAGAATACACGTGTCCCATTTTAACAATGTCTGAGGAAATTTGACACCCACTTGGTCGTAAAAATGGTTTTTTCTACAAAAACGACATGTTCTTTGTCATTTCATACAACAGCAGTACATTCTACATGTAATAAAAGGTTCATATTATATACAATAAAATAATTAGGACTTGAATTTTTATTTTCCATCACTGTACCTGCTTTTAAATTTTAATTAGCATGAAGTCGTCTCTGCATCCTAATTAAGAAAAAAATATTCATTGCTATCTAAGGTTAAGATTATTTTGATGTTGTTTTTTGTCAACACATCTATCCTATTGGATGCTAAATTAGGGAACTAATCGTCTCCTTTTTAATTCAATATTCGCCAGTGAAATCAGGCTGAATCAGACTATGAAGGTGAAAAGCATTGAGTTTCATTTGTAATCCACAACTTTATATATATGCTTTCATTTTATATATATATATATATATGCTTTCATTCGACTTAATGAAGCAAAATGACATTTAAAACACATTGCAAAAGTCGACCTGGCGTATTGAAACATGACACCCAGCACGATTTGACGAAACAGGTGACGATTGATCGAGATAGCAGAGGAGGACAGTATTTAAACTTTCGATTTCCCAGTATAGAAACTAGCTCCTCACCTCCGCCCCTCCGCCGCACCCACCAGCACAGGTAAAGCATTGCCACTTTCGATGTCACTAACTCCATTTCGACTGAAGACATTTCGACATTTTGAAAGGTAACTCTTTTCTTAACAATAATACAATACGTAGAAACTGGAGGAGATCGACGAACCTGTGCATTATTTTTAAAAAATGATATTTTATAAGTTCAGTCAGTCATTTACACTCATTCGGGGGAATATTTTGTCACGGCTTGTTTTGCGAGTCTGCATTCCATTGTATTATACTGTAAATGAAAGCGGACCCGGACTAGGTTTTATAATAATAATACACGGTTTCTAACTCACGTCTGGTACAGATTGCTATACAGAAACATTACATTTTACTGTAAATTACA
>JAGXEW010000059.1:2404708-2472208 GCA_030684275.1 Acipenser oxyrinchus oxyrinchus
TGCGTTGCAAACAGCAGGGCAGCTGGAGCCAACATGGCGGACACAGTGACGCAGTTTCAGAACCTCTCCTCGGTCGCCTAGCAACAAGGCGCTCAGAGGACCAACGTCATCAGCGGTCCAGCAGATCGAGAGCTCGAATGGCGGTTGGTTTATTTTTTCCAGCCGTTAAAGAGAAGACGGCAGAGCGCGTTTACTTTACTTTGTAAACACATTTATAATGAACACAACAAAACCAAACACATTTACACGTCAAAGAGTGTATCTTGTCTTTGAATTGCGCGTTTACTCGAGATAATAATCCC
Organism: Acipenser oxyrinchus oxyrinchus; assembly: GCA_030684275.1. Classification (NCBI taxonomy): domain Eukaryota; kingdom Metazoa; phylum Chordata; class Actinopteri; order Acipenseriformes; family Acipenseridae; genus Acipenser; species Acipenser oxyrinchus. Next base: position 2,405,011 of record JAGXEW010000059.1, read on the forward strand.
AGCGTTAGAGAGGTATTACCCTCGCATGGCGCCCATCGATCCCTGCTCGCCTCCCGCCTCTCTCAAGCAGGACTGTGTGTTTATTTAGTATAACACTGAACACAGTGTAACGCGGCATTATTTACTGGATGGAAAGCGGCGGTCACAGTGTTGGTGTGTCCAGCCTTGAGCCAGAGTGACCGGGAGGGACATGTATGACCGCTTAACCACCCGGACCGCTTACTGACCACAAACACCAAGATATGAATGAGGAGCTGAGCGGGAAAGCGGCGAGATTCTTCAACATGAATCCCACGAATCCGGGTACAAACCACTGCACTTGTGTCAGGTGTCTTCACAATTAAAATCATTTTTTATTTTATTTTTTGCCAAGTGGTGAATTATTACTTGATTCGTATCTAAAAAAAGTAAATAAACTCTTACCTGAATGAATTTTCTTCCCTAAATCTTCTCCCCAGGTTCGATATTTTTTAACCTTTTTGCTTCGTTCGTTTCACGTTTTTTCAGAGGGAAAAAAGTAAATGTATATATATTTTTAAAAACATTATACTATTAAGTTTTGAAATAATATAGTTTTTTTTAATAGAACTAAAAGAAAATTCAAACTCGTCGTCTCTCCTCACAACCATCTTCGCGGTTTTCTTGGTGCTCGCGCGCCCTTCGTGGCTCGAGCTCGCAATAAACGGTCGAGGTGAGGAGGGAAGAAACTGCGCGCCCGTGTCCGCCATTTTGGCTCCGTATGATTATCTATTTCAAAGGCGCTGGACTCCAGTTTAGAGCCGCAATGGCGTCAGTTTCACAGCCGCGTCTGTTATAGTCCTCAACACCGCGCTTGTTGTTGTGAAGTCACTCCAGGACAGGAGCGCCTCTTGAAGACGAGCATCCTCTCAAACCGAATCATTAAAATAACAAATATTGTCGCTGTTTTAAAAACAAAAAACGCATTCCGGTGCGGTATGCTTTATTTGTGCCTGTCGAAAGTTCTCGACGGGTTAGTTTTAAATTGTAAACTCTGTGTTTATGCGTGAAAATTAAAAAAAAAAGACCTGCCAAACCACTGTCAATAGCATGAGGTAAAAATGTAATATATAGTGTTTACTTTCTCTCTAAATCTCTTGCTTTCCTATAATCCTCCCTCTTCAGATAATAAGCTTTAACGAGCCCCAGCTACACCTCAACATTGCCCCGGTTGGTTCATTATTAAAGCGGGCTGTGAGGTGTGATATAAACTATAAACACGCACGATTATTTAAACTCTTTCGTGACTTGAATGTCTCAGGACACCTGTTTGTTCATCTTGGATTCCGGTCTGTTTGTTTGTCGCTCAACCCCAAGTACTGCTTGTTTTTGAACTAAATGTACTTTCGGTTTCATGTTCAACGCAGTTCGCTTCAGCTGCACGGAAGAGACGCGCTTGTGGTGAAGCTGGTGAGTCGATTTTATACTTTTTATCGTTTAAGATAGTGGTTTATAAAACTATATTCTTAATAATAACAACAACAACAACAACAACAATAATAATAATAATAATAATAATAATAATAATAATAATAATAATAATAATAATAATAATAATATATTTATGCATTGAACGGGTGTTTCTGCGTCATAGGGCCGCCACTCACACACAAGCGCTATCCAAACCAATTGTCATTTCAATTCTGTGCAATGATCTTATTCATGTATTTGTTAGGTGAAAGCAGCGAGACAGATATAGCTGTGCTTGATATTAACCGGAGTGTGCTCACAAACCTGCACCTTGTTTGTTTTTAGCATTAGGATCTACAGAACTCTGTCGTCCATTTTAACTGTTCCTTTTACTTTCAATAGTTGAAGCGACGCGTTTCAGACGGAAGCTGCTCGGGTAGATATTTACTGTTCCAAACTTTGTTAAAAACCCCGAACATTTTATTTCTGAACAAGTGAATTACATTAACAATAGCGACACGCTACACAAAGACAAATCACATGTAAATTAATCAATTTGAAATATTATTAATACTTTTGCAATAATGCCCTTCTGAGAATTTTACCCTAAACATGTTTAAGAGTAAATAAACACAGTTTATCCGGTGCGGTTAACTCTGCCTGTGACTCGTGTAAAACACTCACTCAGTCCACACACAGGTGTTTAGTACAGGTTTATAAGGCACAGTTTTTCTAGTGCGGTTAACTCTACCTCTGCCTGTGTTACACATATCTGTGGCACTCAATTAGACCCAGTATTTGACTAACTGTGCTAACAAGAAGCTCTCTGAATGATTGCAGACAGCGTGAAAAGATAAGAGGCCGGTCTAAAGAAAGATAGAGAGATTTGAAGCTCTACACTGTTTAATAACTGACCTGTTTCAATTCTGTTGCAGAAGAGAAACACAGCTACCTGAGGAACGCGTGATTCAGTAGAGAGAGGCATGGACCCGACTCCAAGGAGAAGAAGAAGACGCAGCAGCAATGAGTTTGAACTACCCAATATGTCAGGAGACCCTGCCAGGTAATCTCATGTCTCTTCACTGTGCAGAGGCATGCATGCTCCAGTTTAATAACACACCTGATGACTCCAGTCCAGGTTCACCAACAGCACCAGCACCTCAGTGACACGACAGGACAGCGTCGCTGGCAAGGCTGTTATCTACCAGGAAGAGAGACTCGGACACAGAAGCTGCAGTGAAGCGCTAATGCGCACGTTTTAATAATAACAAAGAAACAAAATACTGAACAGAACAAAACACATTCACAAAATAAAACAGCACAAGGGCCAAAACAAAAGGTCTACTACACAAAACACTGCAACAGGACGAGAACACATCCCTTCTGCAACATCAGCATTAACTCTTAACCATTTCCTGCTGATCACGCTATTTATACACCTGTGGCTGGAGCTGTAATTAATCATTAATCATGTATTCAATTCACGGCTCCAGCCACACCCCACATGTTTGAACAGGGAGAAATTTAACCCCCTCCCTACCAACCCAATACCCCCACACCACCCTGCCACACGCTGCTGGCCTTTCACTCGGGAGCCCCTGTGTTTAGTTTTTTTAACGAATAGTAAAATGTCTTTGATTATTTACATGCGTGTTTCACCCAACAGAGGGAACATCGAGGAGACAGAGAGGAGTGCAGACGAGGAGGAACTGGAGAGACTGAGGAGGGAGGAGGAGGAGAGACTGAAGAGGTTTGTTTTGAAAATAACCCACATTTACAGTAGAGAATAAGCAGATTTGAAATTCTCATTGCGTTTCTACACGTCCCTCCTCAACAATCTATGGTCATGAGGTAGTGTGACTTTTCAACTCTGCCTATATACATGTATACTGTATGGGGAGCTAACAGAGTTGACACTGTCACACTGTCACATGATGTGAGTGGAATGAGGAGGGCTGTCTGGCAAGTAGGCTTCTCTAGACAAGCTCAAAGCAGATAAAGACAAAAATGTTCTCGTATTAACCCTTTGCGGTCCTATGTGTCGGACCAGATCTGACATTACAATTTTCCCTTTCCGTCCGACATCAAAAAGACGTCAAGCACGGGTCTCTGGTTGGTTTTTCTCCGGAAAAAGCCGATGAAACCTTTCAATGGCCGAGTGAGACCGATAGGAGCCAAAAAAAAGGGGGCGTATCTGAGCAATACACATAGCCCCTGCACCACAGAGATAACACAGACACAAACAAACAAGATAGCTGCTTCCGCATCCAGTGCTCAGAGAATGTCACAGACATCTGCAGAGCTTTTTGAGATGTTATAGTAGTAAAATAATGACTTGGATCGCATTATTGAGGAGTTTGATGATAAAACAAGTGATCAGGAGATGATTTATCAGTATGCACTACATGAAGAGGTATGTGAAAAATACAGCGAACAAGGGGTGGGGCTGGAGATGCAGTACTGAGAGTCCTGTTGATATGCAGTGCCTTTTAAACCTGTTTTACTGTGAAATAATTTTTTTAAAAACGCGTGTAAAATAAACAGCGTGTGTGAAAATAAATTGGATCTGACGCACCTGAGACGCGCTGAATAAATGGAACGCTAAGGGTTAATCTAGTATTATCAGAATCCATCAGAAATATTAACTGGCCAAATGATGAGGCTTTAAAGAATTGAGGCAATCAAAGACAGTTTAAATTTTAAACACAGCATCTGAAAACCATGATGGCATCAATATATTTCAAGACAAAATACTTCCGCTTTAATAATGTGTTATTCTTTCTTGATAATGATGCTGTCTCGGTGATATGCAAGAGAGAATATGCCAGCGCAGTATTAAAAATCATTCTAACGTTGGGTTTATAAACCTGTCTTTGCAGGGAAGAAATCCTCAGAACATTCAAGGTCATTGAGGAGTTTGTCCGGCTGTTCAAAGAAGAGAAGCCGCTGATAGAAGGACACCTCAGAGAGCTCAAGAGAATTGCCGACAGACTGGACAAGGTCAACAAGCAGGCTACCATCGCTAAGACTGCAGGGAGTTCTCTTTGTGCCATAGGGGCTATCGCCTTTGCAGGGCTGGTTCTGGCTCCTTTTACATTGGGAGCCACGGCTACAGGGGTTTATACTGCTGTGGCTGGAGGAGCCACCAATCTCACCACAGAAATAGTAAAGGCTTCAAGTGTTAGAGATTATAACAGGAGAGTGCAGCAAGAATGTGATATCCTTCAGTCTAAAATGAGTGCACTTGGTGAATCATACAAGGATGCTTGTGGAGCAGTTTCTGAAATAGATGAAGCCCACATTGGGGTTGTTTTAAAAAACGCTTGTCTAACGAGAATGCATCTGGGTGCTGTAGAATTACTTGCAGATGCTGCTTCATTGATCTCTAAAGGGGCCAAAAGATTTGGGGCTCTCGACGGAGTCTTTCTGCTCTGGAATGTCTTTGACATTGTCTCAAATTTCACTGCCATTCAGCACGGGTTTAAAAGTGTGCGAGCGGAAGAGATTCGCAAGCTGGTGGAAAGTGTAGAATCCGATCTAGCAGCACTGGAAGCCGTCTCTTCAGAGATGGACTCAGTTCTTAAGGATCAGTGAAGTGTCAGTCAGGGCTCTCGGGATCTCATGCGTTCCAAAGAGATTTCACTGGAATAATGTGCTGATGCACCAGCAGTGGAAAGTGGCTTTGACACAGAAATCCCTTTTGAGCGCATGAACCCGGATCTCTCGTTTTCCCAGTTCAGAGGCTGACAGGATTGTGACTGAAGAAAACCTGCCAGTGATAGAGGCTGTGTGCACACACACACATATATATAAATATGTATATATAGTGGCAGGTCCGAGGTAAGACCGAACATGCACACGTAAACAGTAGCAGAGATCCATAAACAAAGTTCTACACAACACAGTAATACAGTATAAATCAGGGCAGCACCTGATATATTTATATTCCTCAATCCAAAAGCGGGTCAAAACACAGGCAGGGTTTGGTTCACGTTACGGGTTCTCAGTAAAGTTCAGGTTCAGACAACAAGTCGGGTCAGTCAAACAGTCCAAGGTCGGTAATCACAGGCAAACAGGTATTAACAGGCATTTACTTTTCTTTCCACTGACTCTGACTCTCCCCAGGACAAAGCTGTCTCCTTACTCCTCCACTAACCTGTTGTGGGCTGTACCTTTTTATGATGATTCATTCTTAATTCTGTGACATCATTTTCCGCCTTGAGGTGGTCTGAAGTTTCCTGGGTCGGCCATCTTACTTCCGGGAACGTGAGGTCATAATTTGCCAGCAAACTTGCCCTCACAGACCTCCCACTAATGACTCTACACCTAGCTTTATCACAATATATATATATTTTGGATAATGTTTGTTGGCTGTTTTTTTATTGTGCACAGTTTCCTAGTAAGTATAATATTACTTGTATAATAGAAAATAAAAAGGACTCGTTGTTAATATCTCTCAGAGTCACAGAGCCCAAATGTTCAACTCCCAAGTCTGAGTCACACAAGGTCCTACAAGTCTGTTACAGGTTACAAACTGCAGTGTACAAAATTGAAGGCATATGAAAGAAAAGGTTTTTAAAAATGTACACAAAGTTTAAAAGATTTTAAAAATATTTTATTTTCAGGACGTTTCGGGCAAAAGCCCTTCAGCAGCGGTTTAAAAGAAAAGTAAACCCAGCGAGGTAAACTAGTTGTTATTCAAGATTCGAATTATACCAACATTCTGTGATGATGTCATGATTATTAGAACAGAATGTTCATTCAAGAGAGGTTCCAAAGGGCCTCATTTGAAAATGAATATATATATGTAAGTTTTTGCTCACCCCTTTGTCAAGGGAAAGTGTGTTTGAAAACAAACATGGCAGGTATTTATTTCTAGGCTTTCTGATGCCATGGTAACCACACGTTTATTTATCTTTAAATCTAGAGGTATGCTTAGCTCTCTCTGTTGAGCTCATCTCTTCATGTTGTCTGGTATTGTCATGGCCAGTCTGGACTGTTGTTGTGATCTGGGCCTCTTTCTTCATTCATTCTATTTTTATATTATATTATATTATTTGTATGCTGTGCTATGTGATTTGTTTTGATCTGTGTTAATAGTAATGATTATTTAAGTTTTACCTGAACAGTATTAATAATGTTTTTGTAATCTTGTAAATCCTTTTGTATAAATGTTTCATTCACTACCGAATGAATAAATACTTTTGGTGCAAACAAACAAAAAGGTTTATATTGTAGTTGTTTTGTCATTGTCAGTTTTTTTTTTAAAAAGGAAGGGATATGCATTACACTACAACAAATATATATATATATATATATATATATATATATATATATATATATATATATATATATATATATATATATAAATACCATCACACATAACTAAACAAATACATAAACACACACTGTAACAGGGTAACTGAGTCGGTGACGTCACAGCAGAAGCAGGAAGGAAAAGAAACTGACACCAGGTACTGCAGTTTTCAAATGAAAGAATCGGCTGGCTGCCGTTTTATTTTAATACAAAAAATAAATGTTTTAAACAAAAACAAACTGTGCTCACAGAGCAAAATAAAAGGTGTAAACAAAACAAATCTCGAACACAAAATACCAAATAGAACCCAGGTCAGGCTGAGCAACTGCCTTCACTGTTCCTAGATTGTTATTCTTTTGCTTCACTTTCGCTTGCTTTCTCCTCTCTACACCCACCCTAAACAAAACAAACAAATCGGCTACGCCGTCCTAAATACATAAATAACAAAATACGCGGCGCTTCGCCGTCATAAATAATAAATACAATAAAACACGATAATAATAATAATAATATACAAAATAACACAGGGGCGGATTTGGAAAACCCCGTTCTAAAAATAAATAAACAAAACAATGTACAGGGCTCGCTACCGCCCTGCTACACACACATAAATACATAAATACACACAGAAACTATTCTATTCACAATAGGAAAGAGAAAAGCAGCTGATAGACTCACAACCATTGAAATGAAATCATTGAGAAAACTATGAGCAACTTCAACAGCAATTAAAAGATACATATACCTGTATTGAAAACAATTGACAGCTGCTTGAAAAATCATCGTCCTAGCGGTTTAGTGAATATTAAAATTTATTAATAAGAACAGAACACATTCATCAGTTAAAGGTTTGCGAGTACATTTCTGATTTCTGTTTTGAGCTGCCAAAGCACCTGTTTGTAAAACTGTATATGCAATCTCCCGTGTGAATGCCTTGGCTCCCTGACTGTCCTGTAGTTCAGTTTGAATGAAACAGAGCTGTCTAGAGTAGGTACCGGTAAGAGATTTACACTCACGCTCGCTGAGAAGCGCCGCGCTGCTTCATAAAACACACACAAGCTGTGACTGACTGATTACAGCTCCCTGGAAGCTGATTGGCTGATGCGACCGAATCATTTTCCACTGTCTGATGACAGGAGCCCGCTGGGGCTGGAAGCTGATTGGCTGATGCGACCGAATCATTTTCCACTGTCTGATGACAGGAGCCCGCTGGAGCTGGAAGCTGATTGGCTGATGCGACCGAATCATTTTCCACTGTCTGATGACAGGAGCCCGCTGGGGCTAGAAGCTGATTGGCTGATGCGACTGAATGGGTTTCAAAAGTATCATAAAACTCTCAGGTAACTACGATGGTTTTGATATATTTACAAAATGAATCAAAGCAATGGACTTCTTTCATGTGATCAAATACAATAATACAAAGCCCAAACAAAGATTGTGTATTAGCAGTCGAGGAGGCTGTGTGGTCCAGTGGTTAAAGAAAAGGGCTTGTAACCAGGAGGTCCCCGGTTCAAATCCCACCTCAGCCACTGACTCATTGTGTGACCCTGAGCAAGTCACTTCACCTCCTTGTGCTCCGTCTTTCGGGTGAGACGTAATTGTAAGTGACTTTGCAGCTGATGCATAGTTCACACACCCTAGTCTCTGTAAGTCGCCTTGGATAAAGGCGTCTGCTAAATAAACAAATAATAATAATAATAACAGTTATTCTGGATTTCAGACAGTTTAGGAAGAGGAATGGGGGCTCCTGTATAAAACCTGCAGAGTGTGATACAGGACAGTGACAGCATGGGCAAGCATTGTAAAGCACAGAGAGGTCTGGTAAAGCATAGGGAAGCATTGTAAAGCACAGAGAGGTCTGGTAAAGCATAGGGAAGCATTGTAAAGCACAGAGAGGTCTGGTAAAGCATAGGGAAGCATTGTAAAGCACAGAGAGGTCTGGTAGAGCATAGGGAAGCATTGTAAAGCACAGAGAGGTCTGGTAAAGCATAGGGATGCATTGTAAAGCACAGAGAGGTCTGGTAAAGCATAGGGATGCATTGTAAAGCACAGAGAGGTCTGGTAAAGCATAGGGAAGCATTGTAAAGCACAGAGAGGTCTGGTAAAGCATAGGGAAGCATTGTAAAGCACAGAGAGGTCTGGTAAAGCATAGGGAAGCATTGTAAAGCACAGAGAGGTCTGGTAAAGCATAGGGAAGCATTGTAAAGCACAGAGAGGTCTGGTAAAGCATAGGGAAGCATTGTAAAGCACAGAGAGGTCTGGTAAAGCATAGGGAAGCATTGTAAAGCACAGAGAGGTCTGGTAAAGCATAGGGAAGCATTGTAAAGCACAGAGAGGTCTGGTAAAGCATAGGGAAGCATTGTAAAGCACAGAGAGGTCTGGTAAAGCATAGGGAAGCATTGTAAAGCACAGAGAGGTCTGGTAAAGCATAGGGAAGCATTGTGAAGCACAGAGAGGTCTGGTAAAGCATAGGGAAGCATTGTAAAGCACAGAGAGGTCTGGTAAAGCATAGGGAAGCATTGTAAAGCACAGAGAGGTCTGGTAAAGCATAGGGAAGCATTGTAAAGCACAGAGAGGTCTGGTAAAGCATAGGGAAGCATTGTAAAGCACTATAAAATAAAGAGACCTTTACTCTTAACAGACTCATAAACGCACAGGTAGGCGTTACTTATATCATAAAACTCTCGGGTAACTATACTGTGTACCTGAGCAAAGTCTACTGGAACAGAGAACTGCAACAGAGGAGACTTAAGAGACTTCAGCGCTTTGAAAGGTAAAGTTTAATAAAAACATTATTTCTAAAAACTTAAAAACGTCCGTCGCGTGTCACGCTGCTTATTATTATGCAGGTAATGGTTTATTTTGAGTGTGGCTGCTTCTGGGTTTATATGAAGCGTTTAATTCTTGTTATTCGAGATCAGACCGGGTTTGGCTTGTGTTTAATATTACCGAGTAATTCACGACTCTGCTCCCGTAAGAGAAAGAGAGCTAAACCAGCGAGCAGCCTCGCTTTATAAAGAGAAAGAGAGCTAAACCAGCGAGCAGCCTCGCTTTATAAAGAGAAAGAGAGCTAAACCAGCGAGCAGCCTCGCTTTATAAAGAGAAAGAGAGCTAAACCAGCGAGCAGCCTCGCTTTATAAAGAGAAAGAGAGCTAAACCAGCGAGCAGCCTCGCTTTATAAAGAGAAAGAGAGCTAAACCAGCGAGCAGCCGCGCTTTATAAAGAGAAAGAGAGCTAAACCAGCGAGCAGCCTCGCTTTATAAAGAGAAAGAGAGCTAAACCAGCGAGCAGCCTCGCTTTATAAAGCAGTGTGTAACGGCTGTGTAGTTACGTCTTGAAGTCCAGTCCCATGTTAATAGAGTCAATAGATCTGCAGTGGGCTGGTCTGTATCCCTGGCATTGATTACACTGTAATGCTGGGCTCACAATACTGGTAGGCGCGTCTAAAATAATAATAATTATATTTATAAGGCAGTAATTGGAGTTGGTTGTAAGTTTATAAAAAGCCTGTCCGGTTACTGCTGAATCTCTATCGGGGTCTGAAACAAGAACCGAACTCGGACCCGGATTTTCTAACTGAACCCGGCCCGCAATTCAGAGCCGAACCCTCGAAAATCGTTCTTATTAAATCGGATCTTCATCGTTTCTCCCTGAGTCGCTCACAGCAGCGTCGTGTTTATATTTACACATTAATAATCTTAACATCCGCGTTTTAAAAAGAAACCACACCTTTCTCCTTTCTCTAAACTACATGCAAATCTAAAGCTTGACTTAATAAAAAAGACAATAGTTATTGCATGCGAATTAAATACTTATTTATGCAATACAAATGTGTTACAAAACTAACTTCATTAAAGGAATCTAGAACTCATTATGTGAATGTTAATGTAAGATCTGCTTAGTTGTGTTTCTTTAATTAACGTTGAACTGTCTGCCGCACCCTGTGTCATTAACTACAGTTCTGCAAATATCCAGATCTGTTACAAAGTCTACATTATCAGCAGGGACACACAAAGGCAATTACAGTTACTGGAAAAGCAGATCCTGTTATCAATAAAACACACCGTTTTATGGTTAGCAGGTGTATCTCTTTGTTAATCATTATGTGAAAATGGATTACAATTATACAGGCTCTACACATTTTACACAGTATATGATATATTAATTGTGTTTGGATTTGTTCATTATTAAATACAAACAATAAACAGAAGAGGAACTGTGATAATTAAAAGCACTCAGAATGATGGCAAAGTGAGGAGGAAGAACGAGGCATGGTCTAAGAAGAGAGAAAAAAGGAGAGAAGTGAAGCTCTAAACTCTTTAATAATTGGCTTATTTCAATTCTGTTGCAGAGGAGAAACACAGCTAACTGAGGAACAAGTGATTCAGAAGTTACAGACATGGGTAGGACTAGAAGGAAACAAAGAAGCCGTATAGCTATGGACTCACCCTATATGTCAGGAGACTCTGCCAGGTAATCTCATGTCTCTTCACTGTGCAGAGGCATGCATGCTCCAGTTTAATAACACACCTGATGACTCCAGTCCAGGTTCACCAGCAGCACCAGCACCTCAATGACACTCCCAGGAGCTGCTGCCCTTTCACTTGGGAGCTGTGTTCAGGGTTTGTAATGAACAGTAACATGTCTGTGTTGATGATTATTTACATGCGTGTTTCACATTAACAGAGAAGACAGCGAGGAGGAGACAGAGAGGAGGGAGGTGGAGGAGGAACTGGAGAGACTGAGGAGGAGAATGAGAGACTGAAGAGGGAAAAGAGACCTAGGAGGGAGGAGGAGGAGGAGCCTAAGAGGAAGAAAGTTAGGAGGTTTGTTTTTCAATTTTAAAAAATACCCTACAGGTTTACAGTAGAGAATAAGCAGATTGAAATTCTCATTGTGTTTCTACACGTCCCTCCTCACCAATCTATGGTCATGAGGCCTGTATGCATGTAAAGTACTGTGTGTATGTGGGGGCTGGCAGAGGTGAAAGGTCACACGGCTGTTGAGCACCCAGCAGTTAGGATTCTGCAGACAAGCTTCTCAAAGCCAGGTAAACAATAACTAATGTCTATTCTATTCTGTTCAGTTCTAGTCTGTTCTATTATAAATGCAGAGTAGAGGCTGGTTGATTTGAATGGGATGAGGAGGGCTGTCTGGCAGTTAGGATTCTGCAGACAAGCTTCTCAAAGCAGCTCAAAGCAGGTGAAGGCAGATTTAAAAATGATACACAACTAAGGAGGGGAATTTAAAAATAAATTAAAATGTCGTTTGAAGAAACTTGCTCTTCAGTGCTGCAGTCTGGCTGAACTGCTCAGCCTGTTTCTAATGATGTCATACCTGTTGTAACGCCTGCTCTGACACGATGCCTGTTTCTAATGATGTCATACCTGTTGTAACACCTGCTCTGACTCGATGCCTGTTTCTAATGATGTCATACCTGTTGTAACGCCTGCTCTGACACGATGCCTGTTTCTAATGATGTCATACCTGTTGTAACGCCTGCTCTGACACGATGCCTGTTTCTAATGATGTCATACCTGTTGTAACACCTGCTCTGACTCGATGCCTGTTTGCCCTCCATGGACTTGAAGCAGATTCAGCTTCTTGTAATGAAGGGGCCGGGACTCCCAGGAACTGCTGCCCTTTCACTTGGGAGCTGTGTTTAGTGTTAAATTAATAGTAAAATGTCTTTGATGATGATTATTTACATGCGTGTTTCACCTCAACAGAGAGAACAGCGAGGAGGAGACAGAGAGGAGGGAGGAGGAGGAGGAACTGGAGAGACTGAGGAGGAGAATGAGAAACTGAAGAGGGAGGAGGAGGAGAGACTGAAGAGGGAGGAGAGACTGAGGAGGGAGGAGGTGGAGAATCTGAAGAGGGAGAATGAGAAACTGAAGAGGGAGGAGGTGGAGAAACTGAAGAGGGAGAATGAGAAACTGAAGAGGGAGGAGGTGGAGAAACTGAAGAGGGAGAATGAGAAACTGAAGAGGGAGAAGGAGGAGAAACTGAAGAGGAAGGAGGAGGAGAGACTGAAGAGGGAGAAGGAGGAGAAACTGAAGAGGAAGGAGGAGGAGAGACTGAAGAGGGAGGAGGAGGAGAGACTGAAGAGGGAGGAGGAGGAGGAGAGACTGGAGAGGGAGGAGGAGGAGAGACTGAGGAGGGAGGAGAGGCTGAAGAGGGAGGAGGAGGAGAGACTGGAGAGGGAGGAGGAGGAGAGACTGAGGAAGGAGAATGCAAGACTGACGAGGGAGGAGGAGAGACTGAGGAGGGAGGAGGAGGAGAGACTGAGGAGGGAGGAGGAGGAGAGACTGAAGAGGGAGGAGGAGGAGAGACTGAGGAAGGAGAATGCAAGACTGACGAGGAAGGAGGAGAGACTGAGGAGGAGGAGAGACTGAGGAGGGAGGAGGAGGAGAGATTGAGGAGGGAGGAGGAGAGACTGAGGAGGGAGGTGGTGGAGGAGAGACTGAAGAGGGAGGAGGAGGAGAGACTGAGGAGGGAGGAGGAGGAGAGACTGAGGAGGGAGGAGGAGAGACTGAGGAGGGAGGAGGAGGAAAGACTGAAGAGGAGGGAGGAGGAGAAACTGAAGAGGGAGGAGGAGGAGAGACTGAAGAGGGAGGAGGAGGAGAGACTGAGGATGGAGGAGGAAGAGAAACTGAGGAGGGAGGAGGAGAGACTGAGGAGGGAGGAGGAGGAGAGACTGAGGAGGGAGGAGGAGGAGAGACTGAAGAGGGAGGAGGAGGAGAAACTGAGGAGGGAGGAGGAGAGACTGAGGAGGGAGGAGGAGGAGAGACTGAAGAGGGAGGAGGAGGAGAGACTGAGGATGGAGGAGGAAGAGAAACTGAGGAGGGAGGAGGAGGAGAGACTGAAGAGGGAGGAGGAGGAGAGACTGAGGATGGAGGAGGAAGAGAAACTGAGGAGGGAGGAGGAGAGACTGAGGAGGGAGGAGGAGGAGAGACTGAAGAGGGAGGAGGAGGAGAGACTGAGGATGGAGGAGGAAGAGAAACTGAGGAGGGAGGAGGAGAGACTGAGGAGGGAGGAGGAGGAGAGACAGAGGAGGGAGGAGGAGGAGAGACTGAGGAGGTGTAATATTTCATGATACAATGTTGTCACAATGATACTCAAGAGAGACTATTCAAGCATAATATTGAAAAGAAAATGTGGAAACCATCCTAACATCAGGATTATGAAGCACTGCAAAAAAATGTTTTTCTTGAAATAAAAAAAAATAAATATTGAAATAAGAAAATTTCAAGAAAATAAAACTTGGAGCCACGTAACAAATTATCTAGTTTACAAGAAGAAAAAAAAATATAAGAAAATGTATCTTAATATAAGAAATAAAATCTTGACCTGTAAGACAAAAATACTAAAATCAAGACTTAATTTTATTGGAAAAAAAATATTTTACTGCTCCTTGGCCACAGCGCACACAGAAACACAGAAACCTTCTTCATAGCACTTAGTTTTTTTGTGTGTATATATATCTCCAGTTTATTTTTTTATTTTTTATTATTTTTTTTTAATGCATCCGGACCGGACCGGGCATTAAAAGGGGTCATGGAGCTGTTCTTTCAGAACCGTTGCAACCTGGTCTTCCAATGCATTCTTGTCGCTACCCACAATGCATCGCGGCTGTTTTTACCACGGAATCTTCCGATGTGCTGCGAAGTGAAACGAAAATCAGCCAGTTTCATCGCCAAATGTTTTCAAAACGTATATTCCAATTGTTGCATTTATACCGTGTATTTATGTGATTTAGAACGACCAATGTTTGCTTTTAAACCTATTAAATTGTTACAAAAAAAATGACTATTCTAATGTCCTTTCATTTTAATTTCGTACATGGTCTTGTTGTACTAGTGCTAAAATATACACTGCCTTTTTTTCCTTATATATTTACCCGAAACCTCGCTTAATATAATTGTAGGAGAGTCAGTGTGAAACATGGGCGGGGCGCCTCACCAGCCCCAACCTTCAAAATGGCTAACGTCACTCACTAAGTGATGTAGTCTGCCGATCTATGTCACCCAGTGGTTTACAGGGCACTAGCACCCTAGAGAAAATTATTATTATTATAATTATTTATTTCTTAACAGACTTACAATCGTAAGCAAATACATTTCAAGTATCATAGTACAAGTAATAATACAATTAAGAGCAAGATAAATACAATGACTTTGGTTCAAGCAAGTACAAGTGTGACAAAATCCGATTCAATAAGGGAGCAGATAACAGTGTCAGTGATACTTACATCAGGATATAATTAAATACAAAATACTACAGATTAAACACTTGGCAGATTACAGTACTCTGAAGTACAGGATTAAATGCAGTAAAATAGGGGGCAGATAAGAGCAAGTAAAGAGCATTTAAGGAAGGGTGATACGTGTCCCAGGGGAAGAACAGAGGAGTTCTACAGGTGCTGTCTGAAGAGGTGAGTCTTGAGGAGGCGCCGGAAGGTGGTCAGGGACTGGGCAGTCCTGACATCTGTAGGAAGGTCATTCCACCACTGCGGAGCGAGGTTGGAGAAGGAGCGGGCTCTGGAGGCAGGGGAGCTTAGAGGAGGTAGAGCCAGTCTTCTAGTGCAGGCGGAGCGGAGAGGTCGAGTGGGGGTGTAGGGAGAGATGAGGGTCTGGAGGTAGCTGGGTGCAGTCTGGTCAAGGCATCTGTAGGCTAGTACAAGAGTCTTGAACTGGATGCGAGCGGTGATCGGTAGCCAGTGGAGTGAGCGGAGTAGTGGAGTTGCGTGGGAGAAGCGAGGCAGAGAGAACACCAGGCGGCAGCGCAGTTCTGGATGAGCTGGAGCGGACAGGTGGCGGACGAGGGAGGCCAGCCAGGAGGGAGTTGCAGTAGTCTAGGCGGAGAGTACCAAGATTCAATAAAAATGTTAAAACTATATCCTCTTCTGACCACAGGTTCAAATTCTGACTTGCTTAGAGCAAGTTGCATTGCCAAACCAAACCAAGCAAGAGAGCAAGAGACAGCTTGTAAAAGTTATTACAACAATGGGTTTATTGCACAAGACAGTAGAACATACAAGATAAAAAGACTCCACCACGTGGCTAGAAGTCAAAGTGTCCAACACAAAAGAAATCAAATACTCAACCACAAACAAGGTGCAATTCAAGTGCAAATGTATATGGAAAAACAAGGCTTGGTACATGAAATACAAGGCTAGGATGTGAGTTTTAAACATTGTGGATGCGTGTGTCCTACAGAATCATCACATAAACATCGATCCGAAATAGCAATTTACACAGCAGCTAATAACGGATATCAGGCTTAAAGAGCGCGGAAAGCGAGAGAGAACAAGCGGGTCTTGAGAGTTGATTTGAAGCGACGATGGGCTGTAGTTTTTTTCAAATTGTCGAGATCCCGAGATCATTTTTTCTTCTCATGCATTGTAGTTATTTTTGTTTCGTTTTATTTTCCTGTCTTTAATGACCTTCTCTAACTTTCTAATCGGTTCTACACAAACCTCCGAGCGCCTTGTTGCTAGGCGACCGAGGAGCGGTTCTGAAACTGCGTCACTGTGTCCGCCATTTTGGCTCCAGCTTCCCTGCTGTTTGCAACGCTGTGCGACTCTGTCAGAGCCAAAATGGCGCCTGTTTCACAGCATCAACTTTACACCAAATTGAATTGTTTTCAAATCAAAATACATGTCTTTTAATTGCTGTTGAAGTGACTCATAGTTTTCCAATTATTTAATTTCAATGGTTGTGAGTCTTTCCTATTGTGAATATTATTGTTTCTGCTTTATTTATTTCTGTGTATTTGTTTCTGTGTGATAGTATTTATTTATTTATTTATTGTAGTGTAATGCATATCCCGCCACTTTCCAAAAAATGATAAAATGACAAAAGAACTATAAACATTGTTTTTTTATTTGTACGAAAAGTATTTATTAATACGATAGTGAATGAAAACATTTATAGAAAAGTATTTACAGGATTACAAGAACATTATTCACTGATATTTGTTCTAAGGCGGCTATACAGCTTCTTACGCGATTCTGTTTACCTGGAACCTAAAAACTCATAACTGTGAACACAGCTCAAAATAATCACATACGTACTGACGTAGGACACAGATATGAACAGCAATCATACACATGAATTCAAATGTATATATTATATTATATAATGTAGAACAATAATAAAATATACAATGGAGAATTAAAAAACAATGATCATTCTACATTCTACACTTTTTACAGTGGCTCACTGAGGACATGAAAAATCAAATAGAAAAAAGTGGTAAGCCGTTATTGATCTTGTAATCACAAGATCAATCAATCGATCAATCAATCTTTATTTTATATAGCGCCTTTCATAGTGCACCACCATCACAAAGCACTTTACAAGATAGTGAGGAACAATGCATAATACATTATATAAAATCTACCATAATAATATGTTTATGTGGATAACTGTTAGATAAACACGGCACAATAGTAATACAGCTTAAAACAGGATTCTTGGGGTTTATATTATATTATATATATATATATATATATAAAATAATTTGTTTATTTAGCAGACACCTTTATCCAAGGCGACTTACAGAGACTAGGGTGTGTGAACTATGCATCAGCTGCAGAGTCACTTACAACTACGTCTCACCCGAAAGACGGAGCACAAGGAGGTTAAATGACTTGCTCAGGGTCACACAATGAGTCAGTGGCTGAGGTGGGATTTGAACCGGGACCTCCTGGTTACAAGCCCCTTTCTTTAACCACTGGACCACACAGCCTCCGTTATATATGTATAGCAGTTCAATTCACGGAACACAGTTTGCAATGTTCGTGTAAATAGAGAGTAGGGTTCGCTTGTGTTTGGGTCTGCGCCCAGCTGTGGTCCGACTCCATGCTAGCGTCTCACCCTTGTTATAGCCAGAGGGGCAGGGCACTCATTCCTCTTAAAGCGACAGTTCTGCATCATTAACAGCTCGTATTTACACGCGGCGCTCACACTGGAACGATTTCAGTTGGAAAGTGTTTCCATGGCTGTATGGATCTCCCTCCCTGCCTGCAGGTTTTCCTCAAGCTTTTCAGTGCACTCGCGGATCTTACTCGCCTTCTCGTTTTTCTCCTCTTTGCTCTTAAAACTTAGAATGACAGAAAACAACTGGCCCAGGTCATTTGGAAAAACGTTTTCAGCTATTTTATCTATCTCACTATCTGCTAATTTGTCAGTGCCGCTAGCCCCTAGTAACTCTTCCATCCTCTCTGTCAGATCTCTGAGACCTGAGTGTGTCTTTAGCATTTCAAACACGTTTTCATGATCTGGGTCAGCAGCAGTGTCCGGTGATCTGGAGAGTCTCTTTAAGTTTAAAACAGCTGCGATCGCTGTGGCGGCAGATCTGCTGAGCTCTGTCATCCTGCTACTGGCATTTTCACGTATTTCCTCCATCTTCTTACTGTAGGCTTTCAAGGTGAATGCTCCTATACTGGCAGCGAATGCGCCGCTTGCTAAAGCCAGAGTGGATCCCCAGCAACCGCTCCAGCAACAGTTCCAACAACTGTGCCACCTGCAATAGCCTGTGTTAAACCCCAGCAACAGCCCCAGCAACAGCCACACTGGCTCCCCTGTGAATGTAGCCAGCCCCGCCCTGCAAGACCTATTACACCTACAACAGCGATCGCTGCTCCTCTTCGAATGAGAGAGGAAGCTCGAGCCCCACCAACCACAGCATCTCTGTCATTGCGAATGTCATCAGCGACCTTCTTCAATTCCTCCACAGAGCTTTCTGTTTCCTTCAGCTGATCTGGGAACCGCTGAACAAATTCCTGGATCTTCTTCATTTCCTCCTTGAATTGAAGAGCTGTGGAAAAACACAAAACAAGCCATCTTCATCATCATCATCATCATCATCACCATCATCACCACCACCATCTCTACAGTGTTGTTCTCTTCCTATAGACCTCTATACAGCTCTGCAGTGTTGAGATCTCTTCCTATAGACCTCTATACAGCTCTGCAGTGTTGAGAGGGGAGCTCTCTTTCCTATAGACCTCTATACAGCTCTGCAGTGTTGAGTGGAGTTCTCTTTCCTATAGACCTCTATACTGGAGTCATCAGGTGTGTTATTAAACTGGAGCATGCATGCCTCTGCACAGTGAAGAGACATGAGATTACCTGGCAGGCTCTCCTGACATATCAGGTGGGTCCAAATCTTTACTGCGTCTTCTCCTTGGAGTCGGGTCCATGTCTGCATCTTCTGAATCACTCATTCCTCAGTTAGGCATGTATCGATCCTGCAACACAATTGAAACAAGTCAGTTATTACAGTATAGCGCTTCAAATGTCACTCTTTTCTCTCTTTAGACCGCCTCTTATATTTTCATGCTGTTTGCAATCATTCAGAGCACTTTTGTTGTCGCAGTCACTCAAACACTTTATTTCAGCTTCATTATCCCTTTCAACCTCAGGGCCTGTTTGAATTAGGAGCCCGCCTCCTTCAGGACTGATTGAAACAGGCGAACCAGAACATACTCACTCCGACCTCGTGGGGTGGGTATGTTAATTAGGTACCCACTTCATTCGCATACCATTCCTCATACTGGGCTCCATTCTCAAACATTTGAATTTTTTCGAGAATTGGTTCTCCAGTGGAATATGGAACTGGAGTCGAGTTGCTCCACCGATTCTCAAGGCAGTATTGAACTGTATTCTACGCTCGCAAGCCACCACGAGAATCTCTTTCTACTCGAATTAATTCAAATCGCGCATTCGCTGTTCCCAATTTTACAGACATGACCACGGGTGTCTCTTCCAACACATTCCCTGATTACATTCGCCTTTGTTCTCCTGCGCAGACACGGGGAATCAAACGGATGTCCTGGACACCTCCGCGCTTGCTAATACCCCAGAAGTGCAGCCAGAAGCTGTCAAAGCATTTTAGAAAACGCTAAAAACAATAGAGCTGGTCCTGCAAAATAAAACCGCGCTGTTTTTAAACAGACAGATGGGTCCTAAATATGGGACACCACAGCCGCTTCTGGAAACAGTGCGGGCTCTAAAAGAAATGCATCACGTGTTCAAAACAAAAGCGCTGTTATGATATTCGCAAACACGTTAAATTAAAAAAGGCTCAGCAATTAAGTCGCCAAGGATACCAGAAGGAATATGTATTGGTAAATAATATCCAGCCAGATAATAGATTTAAATATATATATATATTTTTTTTTTCGGACGGAGAACACTCGACCCGACCCGCAGTCCTTCAGTTAACATTCCAATAATTCTTTCTAAATTAATTCTAAAGCTTAATCCTAATTCAAATGTTCCGAGTTTTTTTTTAACATACTTTAGAACAGTAAATAAGTACCCGAGCAGCTTCCGTCTGAAACGCGTCGCTTCAACTATTTGAAAGTAAAAGGAACAGGGCGTCTAAAAAACTAAAATGGACGACAGAGTCCTGTAGATCCTAATGCTAAAAACAAACAAGGTGCAGGTTTGTGAAACACTCCGGTTAATATCAAGCACAGCTATATCTGTCTCGCTGCTTTCACCTGACAAATACATGAATAAGATCATTGCACAGAATTGAAATGACAATGAATTGGTTTGGATAGCGCTTGAGTTTGAGTGGCGGCCCTATGACGCAGAGACACGAGTACAATGCATAAATATATAATGACTATTATTATTATTATTACTATGTATTTATTGTATTGTTGTTAGTATTATTATTGTTGTTATTATTATGAATATAGTTTTATAAACCACTATCCTCAATGATAAAAGTATAAAATCGACTCACCAGCTTCACCACAAGCGCGTCTCTTCCGTGCAGCTGAAGCGAACTGCGTTGAACATGAAACCGAAAGTACATTTAGTTCAAAAACAAGCAGTACTTGGGGTTGAGCGACAAACAAACAGACCGGAATCCAAGATGAACAAACAGGTGTTCAGAGACATTCAAGTCACGAAAGAGTTTAAATAATCGTGCGTGTTTATAGTTTATATCACACCTCACAGCCCGCTTTAATAATGAACCAACCGGGGCAATGCTGAGGTGTAGCTGGGGCTCGTTAAAGCTTATTATCTGAAGAGGGAGGATTATAGGAAAGCAAGAGATTTAGAGAGAAAGTAAGCAGGGGTTACTTACAATGGACAACAAAATAATACACCCTCCAAAAATAAATAAATAAATAAATAAAATAACATACAACCCTTTTGCCCTAACTATATATTACATTGTTACCTCATGCTATTGACAGTGGTTTGGCAGGTCTTTTTTGTTTTAATTTTCACGCATAAACACAGAGTTTACAATTTAAAACTAACCCGTCGAGAACCTTCGACAGGCACAAATAAAGCATACCGTACCGGAATGTGTTTTTGTTTTAAAACAGCGACAATATTTGTTATTTTAATGATTCGGTTTGAGAGGATGCTCGTCTTCAAGAGGCGCTCCTGTCCTGGAGTGACTTCACAACAACAAGCGCGGTGTTGAGGACTATAGCAGAAGCGGCTGTGAAACTGACGCCATTGCGGCTCTACACTGGAGTCCAGCGCCTTTGAAATAGATTATCATACGGAGCCAAAATGGCGGACACGGGCGCGCAGTTTCTTCCCTCCTCACCTCGATTATTATTGCGAGCTCGAGCCACGAAGGGGCGCGCGAGCACCAAGAAAACCGCGAAGACGGTTGTGAGGAGAGACGACGAGTTTGAATTATTTTTAGTTCTATTAAACTATATTATTTCAACACTTAATTGTATAATGTTTTTTTAAAATATATACATTTCCTTTTTTCCCTCTGAAAAAACGTGAAACGAACGAAGCAAAAAGTTAAAAAAAATCGAAACTGGGAGATTTAGGGAAGAAAATTAAAAATTCAGGTAAGAGTTTATTTACTTTTTTTAGATACGAATCAAATAATAATTGACCACTTGGCAAAAAATAAAATAAAAAATGATTTTAATTGTGAAGACACCTGACACAAGTGCAGTGGTTTGTACCCGGATTCGTGGATTCATGTTGAAGAATCTCGCCGCTTTCCCGCTCAGCTCCTCATTCATATCTTGGTGTTTGTGGTCAGTAAGCGGTCCGGGTGGTTAAGCGGTCATACATGTCCCTCCCGGTCACTCTGGCTCAAGGCTGGACACACCAACACTGTGACCGCCGCTTTCCATCCAGTAAATAATGCCGCGTTACACTGTGTTCAGTGTTATACTAAATAAACACACAGTCCTGCTTGAGAGAGGTAGACATTTCAAAACTTTCAAGTATATTTTTGTTAACATGTATATGCATTAAGTTAAAATCTGGAGGGAAAAAAAAATGTCATTTTGTTTTGGTTAAATCTAGGAAAAAATCGTGTGATTTGAAGTTAAATAAGAAAAAACAAAATAAAACACTTGTTAAAATATTTCTGATTTTATTTTATTTATTTTTTACACCTGGCGCCCCGTAGGTGAATGCATTTATAAATAGCGTTTATACCAAAACGTGACGGGTGATTTTTGACAGGTGATGTCCGGTTTCAGATTGGACAGCTGACTGCAGACGGAACCGGCGGCGGATGCCCCAGTTTGATACTGGGAACGAGGTGAGATGGAGTTTCACACACTGGTTTCCGTGACGCAGGCTGACTTCTGCTGTGTCTGCAATTCAATATACAGCTCTGTGTATCTGAAGTAAGTTTAAAGCCAGTGACACTGAAAACACACACAGCGCACACACCCCGTATGCGATTAATATCATTTTATTCATCTTCTTTCAAAAGCACAGAGGTTGCGTTTCGTACAGAATAGAGACTCAGATAATACAGGATTATGTCAAATATAACAGGAAAGGAAAGGAAACACAGCAGCTGCAATTTCATTATCTTCAATTCACATGAGAGATAGTCAGTTAACATGAGCTTCAATGGATTAGTATATATATAAGCATCTTTTGCGTATCCTAGCGGTTTATGCTGCGCGCTGTAATTAGTTCATTTTACACCGAATAGCCGCTGGGTGATCAATGCTCTCAACAAGCTAATATTAAAGCTACAGGATTTGCACATGAAATTCAGAGCTGGTTGGTTTGGCTGCCGCCGCCCCGAGAGATCAAGGATATTTCAAGCCCCGAAAGTCGCGTCCCTGAGATCACGAGACTGGAAGTCGCAATGGTTCAGTGCAATGTTATTAACTGTAATTTAAAATGGTTAAACCGCAAAGCCGCTGCTGGTGCGTGAGCAGATTTGACAGGATGATCGCTTTGGAATGCACGGACCTCGATACCCCTGGCTGCCGTGTTTACCACCCGATCAAGTCACATAGGGGAGACCGGGGCTGGTTGTCACACGGGTTGGTTGTCGCAGTGCTCATAACTATGACACTAGATGGCGCAGGCAGGTGATACTAACACTGAAATGTGTGTTCTATTGTCTGGAACTCAACCACCTTGTAATTTGAGGTCAATTCCATCTAACAGAAAGGTTAGCACATATTTCATTTTTTTTCATACCCAAAGTAAAAAATGTATATCTTGTTATTTATGTTATAACTCTTAGTAGTATTGGAGTTTGTTTGAACTGATGGCCATGTTAATAGAACCAGATACTGGCTATCCTTTGGTGTAAAAACAAACCCAGTAGGTTCTATCACTTTTTTACACCAACATGTGGGATGTGTCACCATATAATGCTTATTTAAGTTATTCACTGTTTGTCATCCGGTTGGAGGCTGTGCTATTATTTTGTATCATGGGTCAACATTTCAAATATATATAGGTCTATATTTTTTATGTTCACATAAAAAGTAAAAATACAACTTTTTCTGTCATTGTGCACAGTAGAAACTTTATGTTATTTAAAAAAACAAAAAACAAATAAATGTTGCTTTATTATCTACTGTAAAACCAAGAACATACTTTGTGACACCCAACCCCATATCGTGTGACACCCAACCCCATATCGTGTGACACCCAACCCCATATCGTGTGACACCCAACCCCATATCGTGTGACAAACAGGTGACCGGCGCATTTTCAACCGTCTAAATATCATATTTGGAATAAAGTTACGCTGAAATAAAAAAAAAAACATCAATTTGTACGTGAAGAGTTATTCTTCAATATAACGAGAACATAACCTTGCAGAATATCACCAGACCGAGGAAAATAATGAGTAAAAATATGACAACCAGCCCTGGTCTCCCCTACCTCCATTTGTGTATGAATAGACTTTATTCAGTTGTGCTAGATGCGATTCTACAATGCTCGCTATCTCACGGATCTCTTGTGCTCTTTCACTTTTACACCCTTCGTGAATGTCAATGGCGTTTTAGCGATGTCATAGACATCCCAAAGCACAAAGGCTCCGACAACAGCACCTCTAACTATTCTGGCAGCTTTAGAAGCGACTACGGGAACCACGTCGGCTACAGTGCCAGCGGCAGCGAATCGAAATCCTTTTGCACTCAAGATGCACATTCGACGCATCTTCCTCAACTGCAGCTTTGAGGAGCTGCTGAGCGTTCGGTGACTTCAACTGGCGAGCAGTTAAATAATCACCAAGCTTACAAAGTAATTTAAAAACACCCTTTGTTCATTTTCCTTTGCACTCGATCTGCACACTCGAATCACTTTCTCTACTTCAGCATTGAGCTCTGTCGGTAAGTTTAGTGACTGCACCAGGCGAGTGATTCCGTCCACATCACAGCGTGTAGCATAACATTGATCAAGCAATTGAAAAACAGGCTTAGCCCTTTCCCTGCTATTTTTATCCCATTTAGAAGGCGCTATGCATGCGTTTGTGCCTGAAGCTGCAAGTGCATTCATTGTAAGTTTGATTTGTTTTAATATTTGATTAACGTTGTTGTCGTTTCCATATTTGACATACTTTGTTATTGCAGTTGCAACGCTGGTGGCTACAGCAACACCAAGCCCTACAGCAGACACTATAGTGGGGGCTCCTAGAGTAACAGGACCCAGAGCCAGCCCTACAATGATCAGGATCCTCCAGACCGCACTAACGAAGCCCCCCGCAATCTCAGCGATGACACGGCACTTGTTGATCTTGTCCAGCTGTTTAGCGATCCCAAGGAGTTCTTTGATGTGTTTTTCTATCTCTGGCTTCTTTTTTTCAAACAGCTTGTCAAATTCCTCAACCTTCCCAAAGTCACTCTCACTTCTGTAAAGACAGGGCAATAATACTAATACTAATAATGATGATGGTAATATTATTATTATTATTATTATTGTTATTATTTATTTCTTAGCAGACGCCCTTATCCAGGGCAACTTACAATTGTTACAAGATATCACATTATTTTTACATACAATTCCCCATTTATACAGCTGGGTTTTTACTGGAGCAATCTAGGTAAAGTACCTTGCTCAAGGGTACAGCAGCAGTGTCCCCCACCTGGGATTGAACCCACGACCCTCCGGTCAAGAG
Organism: Acipenser oxyrinchus oxyrinchus; assembly: GCA_030684275.1. Taxonomy (NCBI): domain Eukaryota; kingdom Metazoa; phylum Chordata; class Actinopteri; order Acipenseriformes; family Acipenseridae; genus Acipenser; species Acipenser oxyrinchus. Next base: position 2,430,152 of record JAGXEW010000059.1, read on the forward strand.
TCCAGAGCCCTGACCACTACTCCACACTGCTGCCCATAATAGTCATTACCGCTTATCTGGTTTTCTGTTTTTCGCGCCCATGTCTGTAGTCCGTAGCTCGCTCTCTTTTCTCAGCTTGCTGTTTCGCTCCTCCTGTTCTGCTCTCTTTCAGAAAGGATCTGTGGCACCAAATGCAGGTCAAATAAGGTTTGAATACAGTCGGTGTTATATCACGTTTACAGCAACGAGGAATACCTTGTGTGGGACCCCTTCACATTTTTCTGGAAGAGTAAGTAGCGGGTTCTGAAAGATACAGATGTGACAGGATCGCGTCAGGAACGAGACTCGGAGGCTTGGAAGCTGCGGTCTAAGCGCTGTTTGAGCCCATTTATGAATTAAACACAAATCAAACAGGACACAAAAAGGCCACAATAAAGATTTTAAACCAAACTACCCATAACAAAGCCTTCCAGCGGTCAGGCTGGGCATTCGCCTCTCTCACTCACTCAACAACGGAGCATTTTGCAAAACATTTACAGAATGTGTAGCATCCGATAGTGCATATTAAAATCTGTCTAACCCGGCATCACACGGGATCAGGAAAGGGTGTCGGATAATGCAATAAACGTGTAACGACTGCAAAATGTAACCCCGTAACAAAAAAAAAAAACTATAACTGACTATTTGAACCCCTTGAAAAACTATCCTTTATGTAAACACAACGAAAAATTATTATTATTATTATTATTATTATTATTATTATTATTATTATTATTATTATTATTATTATTATTATTATTATTATTATTATTATTAGCACACAAATAATGTTATGAACCATTTTACCTCGCCCTCGAAGAAGTTTCTCCTCGGGTTCCAGTTGTCTGCGACGGTGAAAGTGAAAAACGAAAGTGATTATCTAAAATAAACCAGTGTGAAAGGGCGGGGTCGATGTTTGAGGGGATTTTTACATACTGTTCTAGGAGTACTGTATATAATATAAATGTATATGATACTGAATCTCATATATCGATATTATTTGAGGATCAGCGCGCAAATACTTTTATAAATCACTTTACCTTGCCCGTTAAAAGGTTTCGCTGGCCGGTTTGTTTTCTTGTAACAGGGTGTGAATCATAAAGAAACAGAAAGCCAGTTTCTAAAAATAAAATAAATGTTAATGGGTGAGAAGGGAGGGTCGATGTGTGAGAGGATGTGTGTTTGAAGCATCATTGGGACACATATCACCCTTCCTTAAATGCGCATCACTTGTTCTTATCTGCCCCCTATTTTACTGCATTTAATCCTGTACTTCAGAGTACTGTAACCTGCCAAGTGTTTAATCTGTAGTATTTTGTATTTAATGATATCCTGATGTAACGATCACTGACACTGTTATCTGCTGTTTTATTGAAATGTATTTTGTCACACTTGTACTTGCTTGAACCAAAGTCATTGTATTCATCATTGTATTTATCTTGCTCTTAATTGTATTATTACTTGCACTGTGATACTTGAAATGTATTTGCTTACGATTGTAAGTCGCCCTGGATAAGGGTGTCTGCTAAGAAATAATAATAATAATAATAATAATATTAATATTAATAATAATAATAATAATAATAATCATTCACACTGTTTTAGGCGTACTGTATATATTTGGAATATATTTCTGTATTTCTTCATTTACATAATGGATTTTCTATTATTATTATTATTATTATTATTATTATTATTATTATTATTATTATTATTATTATTATTATTATTATTATTATTATTAATATTATTATTATTAAATGTTCTAGAGCGAGGGCAGTCCGTTATGCTGCGCATGCACGCGGCGGGCGAGCGCGCTCCCGGTTGGGTGCTGGCCGGAGCGCGCTCCCTGTTTGTTGAAAAATCGTCTGCAGCGGAACTAGAAAAAAAAAAAACAGTCAGCGTAGTTTTGAAACTAAATGAAACCGAACAGAGAAAAAGAGAAACACAAACTAATTTTCCATTGGACAAGAGAGTTGCGAGGGCTGAATTATTCTTACCTGGGAGAAGTTCACAATGAACACGGAGAGCAGGGTTTCAATTGCAGTTTCCACACTTCACCACTAGAGGGCAGTAGAGTCTAAGGAAAGAGAGAGCCGGCTGGTGCGGGGCGCATTGAATCCTCGCTATTCTCGCGCTTCGAGTTCCGGCAGGGTTAATATTGTCGGGTAATCGGGTCTGGTGTTTGGTGTCCATGAATGAAATCCATTGAGACTCTATGAGTAGCATATTGCTTAATTTAATGTTATAACAGTTAATAAGAGAATTGATCCTGTCTCTAGATCAGTTAATATGTCTGGTTGACTCTGTCTTGTCTGGTTGACTCTGTCTCTTACATACATGTATTTTAAAACAATGTACAGCTGTATACACGTTTACAGAAAAAGACAATTATCAATATTTATAGATAGAACAAAACAATTATTATTATTAATTTCTTAGCAGGCGCCCTTATCCAGAGCGACTTACAATTGTTACAAGATATCACATTATTTTTTACATACAATTCCCCATTTATACAGTTTGATTTTTACTGGAGCAATCTAGGTAAAGTACCTTGCTCAAGGGTACAGCAGCAGTGTCCCCACCTGGGATTGAACCCACGACCCTCCGGTCAAAAGCCCTAACCACTACTCCACACTGCTGCCCAATGATTTGCAACCGCGCTCCGGTTTTGTGGATAAATCGTCTGCAGCGGAACTAGAAATATTTAATGGCAGACAGTCGGCGTTGAGAGAAAAAAGAAACTTCTAGTCGAATCGATTGTCAAAGAGGTTTACGATGCCAGTGAGGAAACCGGAACTGCCTTTATTTTACACACTTTGAGACTCGCTTGGGAAGAGCCATTCAATAAATAACCTATAACTAAAGACCGTCATGCTGATGTTACTCAACTACAAAACAGATTGATTTGTAGCAAAAATAAATACATAAAGACATTTCTACTCAATAAAAATATACGTTGTGAAAATCAACCAATCATGGCGTGATTGTGGGCTGTTTGTGATTCTGCTCTGTATTCATCAAGCGTTTACGGAAATTCAGTGTTAGCGTTTTTTTTTTCTGAAGGCTACAAACGGAGGGGGGTCTTAATTAACGTATTTGAACGTTCTGCAGCTTGTTTATTTTTATTTGAACCAGTGACCTCATGGTTGCAAGCCCTTTCTTTAACCACTGGACCACACAGCCTCCTATACTGGACCACACAGCCTCCTATAAAAATAGAACCGATTAAGGACTTCAATTGCTTCACAGGCTGTGCAATGCCGCCGCCGGATATTACAACATGTTTCAATAGGGCTACTGGGGCACGGTGATTTTAGGAAAGGTTACTACGTGACATGGTTGAAGTTGACTGGAATTCGAGTGCTTTGAAGTTGTGAATGATATAAAATGATAAAGTCTAACAAACAAACTGAAACACGTGTTTATTAGAGGCTGTGTGGTCCAGTGGTTAAAGAAAAGGGCTTGTAACCAGGAGGTCCCCGGTTCAAATCCCACCTCAGCCACTGACTCACTGTGTGACCCTGAGCAAGTCACTTCACCTCCTTGTGCTCCGTCTTTCAGGTGAGACGTAGTTGTAAGTGACTCTGCAGCTGATGCATAGTTCACACACCCTAGTCTCTGTAAGTCGCCTTGGATAAAGGGGTCTGCTAAATAAACACATAATAATAAATAATTAACATTTGAATAGCATGAACACTGTTCACCGTATCTTAACGTTGGTGTACACGCAGGTGCGTATGATTACATGCTGGACCTATAGACTCAGTTTAAGACACGGTCACTACTGTAGCGTTTATTCGATGCTCTGGACCCGGCGCTCAATCATCGCCGCCTAGCGCCCCGCGCAGGCCGGCCCTGCCAATCAGGACTGATCAGATGCCAGTATGTTTCATTTTTTCTTTCTTTCTCAGTAGTATTTTATTCGTCACTCGTTTCAGTTTGCAGCATCCAATGACTGGAATTGGTTTCAACAAAATTCAAAAACTCGAACGGAAATACAGAGAATTCCTTCGTGTTTCTTCAAAGAGTCACCAGAAAACACCAGCTTTGTTTAAAACACATTTATTAAAGGTTTACAAAACAGGAACCCAATGGATAAGTACAGACAAGATATAAATTTGAATTTACACTGCCTTAGAAATTACAAAACATACCAACATTGATCATAATCCTAATTATTACATCAGAAACCTATATATACAAACATGAATTACAAGAACTGTAATGAAATATAAAAATAAGGTAGCTCCTCTTCACTCCGCCCCCTATTTACATTATTAATGAGCTGCTTTTACTCCCAGCCAATCACAAGAGACTAGGCGGAGTCAATGTGATACTGACTCTGTGCTTCTCAAACTCAGACCTCAGTTACATCGGTGTTTATTTTCACTATTTAACAATAGAAATATCTACATCTAGATTTTTGTATTGAATACACAGAACACCACACCTGCTTCCTGTAAGAGCTTTGTGGTTAATGTGACATTGTGGTTAATCATAATGACACAGTGTATAGAATCACAGCACATTGTATATTAATATCTAGCAGTGTGAAGCATGCGCACTATAATAATGACACAGTGTATAGAAACACAGCACATTGTATATTAATATATAGCAGAGTCAAGCATGCGCACTATCATAATGACACAGTGTATAGAATCACAGCACATTGTATATTAATATCTAGCAGTGTGAAGCATGCACACTATCATAATGACACAGTGTATAGAATCACAGCACATTGTATATTAATATATAGCAGTGTGAAGCATGCACTATCATAATGACACAGTGTATAGAATCACAGCACATTGTATATTAATATATAGCAGTGTGAAGCATGCGCACTATCATAATGACACAGTGTATAGAAACACAGCACATTGTATATTAATATCTAGCAGTGTGAAGCATGCACACTATCATAATGACACAGTGTATAGAATCACAGCACATTGTATATTAATATATAGCAGTGTGAAGCATGCGCACTATCATAATGACACAGTGTATAGAAACACAGCACATTGTATATTAATATCTAGCAGTGTGAAGCATGCACACTATCATAATGACACAGTGTATAGAATCACAGCACATTGTATATTAATATATAGCAGTGTGAAGCATGCGCACTATCATAATGACACAGTGTATAGAATCACAGCACATTGTATATTAATATATAGCAGTGTGAAGCATGCGCACTATCATAATGACACAGTGTATAGAATCACAGCACATTGTATATTAATATATAGCAGTGTGAACCGTGCTGTGTTCTGTCTGGTATGAAAAGGTTTACATTTCACCTCTCAGTTATGCTGTTAATGTAAATCATGAAAGCTACTCCAGCAGCAACGCCAGTCCCCATGACTTGTACTAGCATCGGGGCTCCTAATGTAACAAGTGACAATGCAGCCAAACCACCCACGGCTAATACAGTCCCACCTCGAGCTGCAAGGTTTACTGTTCTCCTCTCCTGTTCCTCCACCTGGATGTTCCCTCTGTTAGAAGAAATGTGTCAATAATCATGATCATCATGAAAACCAACTCAAAACACACAAACCAAGGCTGTGCTTTCAAAGACCTTCCAGTAATAATAACAATCACCATCATAATAATACTGCATATGTTAGCATAGGGAAGCATTGTAAAGCACAGAGAGGTCTGGTAAAGCATAGGGAAGCATTGTAAAGCACAGAGAGGTCTGGTAAAGCATAGGGAAGCATTGTAAAGCACAGAGAGGTCTGGTAAAGCATAGGGAAGCATTGTAAAGCACAGAGAGGCCTGGTAAAGCATAGGGAAGCATTGTAAAGCACAGAGAGGTCTGGTAAAGCATAGGGAAGCATTGTAAAGCACAGAGAGGTCTGGTAAAGCATAGGGAAGCATTGTAAAGCACAGAGAGGTATGGTAAAGCATAGGGAAGAATTGTAAAGCACAGAGAGGTGTGGTAAAGCATAGGGAAGCATTGTAAAGCACAGAGAGGTCTGGTAAAGCATAGGGAAGCATTGTAAAGCACAGAGAGGTCTGGTAAAGCATAGGGAAGCATTGTAAAGCACAGAGAGGTCTGGTAAAGCATAGGGAAGCATTGTAAAGCACAGAGAGGTCTGGTAAAGCATAGGGAAGCATTGTAAAGCACAGAGAGGTCTGGTAAAGCATAGGGAAGCATTGTAAAGCACAGAGAGGTCTGGTAAAGCATAGGGAAGCATTGTAAAGCACAGAGATGTCTGGTAAAGCATAGGGAAGCATTGTAAAGCACAGAGAGGTCTGGTAAAGCATAGGGAAGCATTGTAAAGCACAGAGAGGTCTGGTAAAGCATAGGGAAGCATTGTAAAAGCACAGAGATGTCTGGTAAAGCATAGGAAGCATTGTAAAGCACATTGAGGTGCTGGTGTGCTGGTGAACCTGGACTGAGTCATCAGGTGTGTTATTAAACTGGAGCATGCATGCCTCCACACAGTGAAGAGACATGAGATTACCTGTCATGGTCTTCTGACATATTAGGTTTATCATATTCATAACTGTTTCTTCTCCTCCTTGGAGTCCTGTCCATGTTACGCGGTGATCTGATTCAAAAATTCAAAATCCTAAAAGGTATAGACAATGCCAATCCAGGGGACTTTTTTCAACCTGAAAAACAAACAAGGACCAGGGGTCGCAAATTAGATAAAGAGGCATTCAGAACAGAAAATAGGAGGCACTTTTTTACACAGAGAATTGTGAGGGTCTGGAACCAACTCCCCAGTAATGTTGTTGAAGCTGACACCCTGGGATCCTTCAAGAAGCTGCTTGATGAGATTCTGGGATCAATAAGCTACTAACAACCAAACGAGCAAGATGGGCTGAATGGGGCCTCCTCTCGTTTGGAAACTTTCTTATGTTCTTATGTCTTTGTCTACTGAATCATTCCTCAGTTATCTGTGTTTCTATTACTAAAGCATATAGAGCTCAGATTTCATTTCTGATTCCAGCGCAACATACAGGAGCTAAATTATATTCACCATCTCAGCGACATAGCAACATAAACCTGTACTAAACACCTGTGTGTGGACTGAGTGAGTGTTTTACACGAGTCAGAGGCAGAGTTAACCGCACTGGAAAAACTGTGCCTTATAAACCTGCACTAAACACCTGTGTGTGGACTGAGTGAGTGTTTTACACGAGTCAGAGGCAGAGTGAACCGCACTGGAAAAACTGTGCAACATAAACCTGTACTAAACACCTGTGTGTGGACTGAGTGAGTGTTTTACACGAGTCAGAGGCAGAGTTACCAGCACTGGAAAAACTGTGCAATATAAACCTGTACTAAACACCTGTGTGTGGACTGAGTGAGTGTTTTACACGAGTCAGAGGCAGAGTTAACAGCACTGGAAAAACTGTGCCTTATAAACCTGTACTAAACACCTGTGTGTGGACTGAGTGAGTGTTTTACACGAGTCAGAGGCAGAGTTACCAGCACTGGAAAAACTGTGCCTTATAAACCTGTACTAAACACCTGTGTGGACTGAGGAGTGTTTTACGAGTCACAGGCAGAGTTACCAGCACTGGAAAACTGTGCCTTATAAACCTGTACTAAACACCTGTGTGTGGACTGAGTGAGTGTTTTACACAGTCACAGGCAGAGTTACCAGCACTGGAAAAACTGTGCCTTATAAACCTGTACTAAACACCTGTGTGTGGACTGAGTGAGTGTTTTACACGAGTCACAGGCAGAGTTACCAGCACTGGAAAAACTGTGCCTTATAAACCTGTACTAAACACCTGTGTGTGGACTGAGTGAGTGTTTTACACGAGTCACAGGCAGAGTTACCAGCACTGGAAAAACTGTGCCTTATAAACCTGTACTAAACACCTGTGTGTGGACTGAGTGAGTGTTTTACACGAGTCACAGGCAGAGTTACCAGCACTGGAAAAACTGTGCCTTATAAACCTGTACTAAACACCTGTGTGTGGACTGAGTGAGTGTTTTACACGAGTCACAGGCAGAGTTACCAGCACTGGAAAAACTGTGCCTTATAAACCTGTACTAAACACCTGTGTGTGGACTGAGTGAGTGTTTTACACGAGTCACAGGCAGAGTAACCAGCACTGGAAAAACGTTGTTTGTTTATTTTTGTTTGGGTTAATTTCTCAAACTTTTGCTGTTTGGCACATCCGTAACAGCAATAAAAACTAAAGTCTAATTTGAAATGGTTGCGGAGTGACGTCAATAACTTTAGTGCTGGCTCGCGGCCCAGGCCGTTTCAATTTGTTTAATCCTCAATTTCCGATATAATCGATTCTATTACTGATATCGGTAGTGTTTTGTTGATATCAAAAATAGTCCATTTTATTTTGATATCCAAAAAAATAACTTTTGATGTCAAACATAGAACTGCTGACGTCAAAATAAATTGTGCGTATATCAATATAAATGTAGATTAAAAGTTAAAACAGTTTTTGAACAAGCCCCGTGGGTTTTGTGAGGGCGGGTGAAATATAATTGTCTTTTATTTCTCAAGCGCCTTTCATCACAAGGACCTTTACAACATTTTACAATGTAATACAAAATTTTACACGTTTTTTGTTTGGTTTCCTGTCAGCGTCTAGGTCCAGATATATGCCCCCAAAAAAAAGTGAAAGACTTTTATAGTCGTCTTCCCCTTAAAAAAGCACTGACAGAAACACAGCTCACAAATAAACACCCATTTCCAGGCGAATAATATGATTATCAGCGTGTAAATCATATTATAAGCCGCTTTACCTTGACCGCTACAAAGTTTCCCATCTGTTCCAATCCTCAGAAGAAACAGGAAGCCATTTTCTAAAAACAAAAAACAAAACGGGGGATCTCAGCAGAATTACACACTGTTAAGGCGTATATGGCTGTTATATATAGTGTATTGTATTACTTCAGGTATATTTACACGATTCGTGTAATTATTATTTTTATTATTATGATTATATTCTTATTCTGTACCAGAACGAGGACAAGTCCGTTATGTCGCGCGAGCGCGCTCCCGGTTGGGTGCTGGCAGGAGCGCGCTCCCGGTTTGTTGTTAAATCGTCTGCAGCGGAACTAGAAAAAAAAAGAAAAAAACACAGTCAGCGTAGTTTTAAAACTAAATGAAACCGAAGAGAGAAAAACAGAAACACAAACTCATTTTTCATTGGACAAGAGAGTTGCGAGGGCTGAATTATTCTTACCTGGGAGAAGTTCAAAAAATGAACACGGAGCTGGATTGCAATTGCAGTTTCCACACTTCACCACTAGAGGTCAGTAGAGCCTAAGGCCGGTTGGGTGCTGGCAGGAGCGCGCTCTCGGTTGGGTGCTGGCAGGAGCGCGCTCTCGGTTGGGTGCTGGCAGGAGCGCGCCTCGGTTGGGTGCTGGCAGGAGCGCGCTCTCGGTTGGGTGCTGGCAGGAGCGCGCTCTCGGTTGGGTGCTGGCAGGAGCGCTCTCGGTTGGGTGCTGGCAGGAGCGCGCCTCGGTTGGGTGCTGGCAGGAGCGCGCTCGGTTGGGTGCTGGCAGGAGCGCGCTCCGGTTGGGTGCTGGCAGGAGCTCGCTCTCGGTTGGGTGCTGGCAGGAGCGCCGCCCCGGTTGGGTGCTGGCAGGAGCGCCTCAGCGGTTTGTTGATAAAATCGTCTGAAAGTCAGCGTAGTTAAAAAAACTAAATTAAACCGAAGAGAAAAAGAGAAAACAAACTTATTTTTATTAGACAAGAGTGTGCCGATGGCTCTGTTGTAATTATTTCCTGGAAGAAGTTTAGAATGAACACAGAGAGCAGGATTTAAATTGCAGTGCCGACATTCTACCACTAGAGGTCAGTAGAGCCAGTTTATAATCCTGTTCATTTTGACAGCATCGGATCATGCAATCACAAACACCTCACTGAACTAAAACGATTTGTCTTGAAATGTATTGATGCCATCGTGCTTTTCAGATGCGCAGCCATACTGCTGTGTTTAAAATGGAACACAAATTTAAAAAAATGTTCACAGTTTTCGATTGCCTCATTCTCTACGTTTTTGATGGAAAGTGATTTCTGATATTGTTCAATATTTCTGATTAGGTCAAAAGGTGCACGGACATGCCGCAGAGTGAAGAACTAAGAACTCATATTACCTGGCATACTCTCCTGCCATATTAGGTGGGTCATTCACTTTACTGTTTCTTCTTCTCCTTGTAGACGTGCCCATGTCTGTATCTCCTGAATCACTGGTTCCTCAGCTCTGTTTCTCTTCTGCAACACAATTGAAACAGGTCAGTTATTAAACAGCGTAGAGCTTCAAATCTCTCTATCTTTCTTTAGACCGACCTCTTATCTTTTCACGCTGTCGCAATCATTCAGAGCGCTTCTTGTTATCACAGTTACTCAAATACTGGGTTTAATTGAGTTCCACAGATATGCGTAACACAGGCTAGATCAGCCCATCTTCATATTAGTAAGAGCCGGCTCCACCTAGTGATCTCTCACTTTGGATCGGGTTTCCTGTAGTTCTGCTGTCCAGACAGAGCTCTGGACTACAATGATGGCGGCTCTCACTAATATAAAGACACGTCACTGACCCAGCCTGTGTTACACGCGCCTGCAGCAGGGACTAGAACCGAAGAGGAGCTCCTGAATTCACAGTCAAAGCACCACAGAGTTACTGAGAAAAATAGCGTTTCCTCCTTCTCTGATTCCAGTGCAACACACAGGAGATAAATTATATTCACCATCTCAGAGACATAGCAACATAAACCTGTACTAAACACCTGTGTGTGGACTGAGTGAGTGTTTTACACGAGTCAGAGGCAGAGTTACCAGCACTGGAAAACTGTGCCTTATAAACCTGTACTAAACACCTGTGTGTGGACTGAGTGAGTGTTTTACACGAGTCAGAGGCAGAGTTAACCGCACTGTAAAGACTGTGCAACGTAAACCTGTACTAAGGTAAATCAGGAGCTAAATTAGCCATCTGAGCGACATAGCAACCTGAAGATAAACCGTTACGTGGGGCCGGATGCACTAACGAGATCAAAACGGGATCGGATCCGGGATCACTGGAGACGGATCGTGAGAAGGTGTTTTAATCGGGCTCTGGTTCCTCGGGTCCGTAATGTTGATCCGGTCCTGGAGCTGCACGCGTCGTAACTAGGGAAACCAACCAACGATAAGCCAACATAAGTGGCGAGTAGTGTAAAGACTCCGGGTTCAGCAAGTTATTTCTCATATATATATATATATATATATATATATATATATATATATATATATATATATATATATATATATATATATATATATATCATGTGTTTATTTAGCAGACACCTTTATCCAAGGTGACTTACAGAGACTAGGGTGTGTGAACTATGCATCAGCTGCAGAGTCACTTACAACTACGTCTCACCCGAAAGACGGAGCACAAGGAGGTGAAGTGATTTGCTCAGGGTCACACAATGAGTCAGTGGCTGAGGCGGGATTTGAACCCTGGGACCTCCTGGTTACAAGCCCCTTTCTTTAACCACTGGACCACACAGCCTCCTGAACTTAAGAACATAAGAACATAAGAAAGTTTCCAAACGAGAGGAGGCCCCATTCAGCCCATCTTGCTCGTTTGGTTGTTAGTAGCTTATTGATCCCAGAATCTCATCAAGCAGCTTCTTGAAGGATCCCAGGGTGTCAGCTTCAACAACATTACTGGGGAGTTGGTTCCAGACCCTCACAATTCTCTGTGTAAAAAAGTGCCTCCTATTTTCTGTTCTGAATGCCCTTTTATCTAATTTGTGACCCCTGGTCCTTGTTTCTTTTTTCAGGTCGAAAAAGTCCCCTGGGTTGACATTGTCAGTGACATATATTAATGTCATTACACTGAGGTTTCTAACTGTCTAGAGCAGTTTAACTTTTCCTATTAAAGTGAAAGAGTAACCCTACAGCAAAACGACTTCTGTGTTTTATACAAATACAAAACAATCTTACCATAATAATAAATCATCATTTTTATATAGCGCCTTTCATAGTGGACCACCATCACAAAGCGCTTTACAAGATACGAGACTAGGGCGTGTGAACTATGCATCAGCTGCAGAGTCATTTACAGCAACGTCTCACCCGAAAGACGGAGCACAAGGAGGTGAAGTGACTTACTAAGGGTCACACAGTGAGTTAGTGGCTGAGCTGGGGTTTGAACCGGAGACTTCCTGGTTATAAGCCCGTTTCCTTAACCACTGGACCAAACACCTGCCAAGCATGCTTTACACAATTAGCATACTAAATGCATCATCATTTATTTGTATTTCATTACTCAACTGAATTAATGTCCCAAATTCTTTAAAGCTCCAAATCTACCCCCTACCCCTAAAACTAAGGTATACCCCTAAAACTAATCTCAACCCCTAACTGTGTTACTATTAAACTAACTGTTACTATTATTTCAACAGCGCTTGTTAAGCACCTTCAACAATTATTTATTTCTTAGCAGACGCCCTTATCCAGGGCGACTTACAATTGTTACAAGATATCACATTATTTTTACATACAATGCCCCATTTATATAGTTGGGTTTTTACTGGAGCAATCGAGGTAAAGTACCTTGCTTAAGGGTACAACAGCAGTGTCCCTCACCTGGGATTGAACCCACGACCCTCCGGGTCAAGAGTCCAGAGCCCTAACCACTACTCCACACTGCTGCCCGACGTCCGATCCCCATTAAAGCGCTTGATCCGGACCTACTCTACCTGTTGGGAAGCTAGTAGGTACTGGCCCATTCATGTGATTTCCCTTGATAACGCCCCATTTAATTGACTGATTCTAATCAGATTGGATGGCAATGCAGCTGGTAGTACAATAGGTTGTCCTGTGTCCTATATATCTATATCTATATCTATATATATCTATATCTATATATATCTATATATATCTATATATATATATATATATATATATATATATATATATATATATATATATATATATATATATATATATATATATATATATATATATATATATATATATATATATATATATATATATATATATATATATATATATATATATATATATATATATATATCTCAGTCGTCTTCTTGCAAACGTTTAAATTGTGTAACGCTGACGTTTCACACAAAGGAAACCGGAACAGGAAAACCACACGGTTTTCTTTTCTCTTCAGCCAGCATATTCAGCCTACAGACTGCAAGAAGCGCACGCCTGCTTCTAAAGAGTCGCTTCATCAGCAGCGTCTTTTAGTTTCATTAAGACTACGTTGCAGAACCACAAACCATTCACTGCCAAAGCTCTGGGGGCTTCTTAAACCAGGTTATCGAGCGTCTTTATATCACAATCCGGGGGGTACACTATATATTATATATGAAGTCTGTGTGCCCGGTCGGTCTGTCTGCGTAGTCGATTTTAGAGCGTTTCCCTGTACATACAAAAAGATAAAGAATAATAATATTTTTATATAGCGCCTTTCACACAGCACCACCGTCACAAAGCGCTTTACAGAGGTAGGCTGTGAACTGTGCGTTATATGCAGAGTCACTTACAATAGGACATTGATTTAACACCTCATCCGCAGGACAGAGCACAAGTGATTTGCTCAGGGTCACACACTGTGGCCGCCTAGTTACAAGGCCCTGAACTTTAACCACTGGACCGCACTGCCTTCTATAAAGAATATGTGAGACCCTTAGTTTTATAGACATAGACTCTCTCGTCTTTTTATTTAAATGCATCTGGTTCATTCATTTCAATTAACATCGTATATCGTTTTCACAGATTACATGATGAAGATATTTTCTGAAAATAAAATTTAATGTTTTAAACTTTTTGTGTACATTATATATATATATATATATATATATATATATATATATATATATATATATATATATATATGTATTATTACTTAGCAGACGCCCTTACCCAGGGTGACTTACAATTGTTACAAAATATCACATTATTTTTACATACAATTACCCAATTATACAGTTGGTTTTTTACTGGAGCAATCTAGGTAAAGTACCTTGCTCAAAGGTACAGCAGCAGTGTCCCCCCCAGCTGGGATTGAACCCACGACCCTCCGGTCAAGAGTCCAGAGCCCTGACCACTACTCCACACTGCTGCTGATAGACTAGACAAACGATTAATTAAACATAGGAAATTAGTGTCCAGCTTTCATCTTGTGTGCGACTCATTTAATTAAACCAAGTAGTGTAAGAAGTTGCTTGTATCTTTCATGACGTTTTCCAAATCAAGTAATCTTATTTGTGTATAAAAAACGACAATAGATTTGCAGCCAGTGTCATCTTACTTAAAGGCGCTCAAGCTGAAATCGTAAAGTAATTTAAAGTCGGCTAAAAACGTGGCAGCGGACTGTCTCTCTAGCGCGCACGCAAGAACTTGATACAACTGTGTTGAGAATTTAAAAAGAAAGCATTTTATGAGATTTTATAATTCGAGGTAGCGGGGCTGTGATTCTGCACGCCCAGAGGTTCCTGGGCTGAGCTCCAGCAAGCCCCGACACACACACTCATCCCCGGCACTCTCACCTTCAGAAGACCAGATTCAAGAGAATGAGGAACTGGGGCCGGTTGCACCTTCACCACCTCCTTGATTAACATCTCTTCTAACTGATTGAATAATTGCTCAAGGAGCATGTAGTTTCAATCTCTACTGTTATTGGATAATGAAAATTATTTTTAAGTTCACCCTTGCTTTACTTGGTTGCCCGAGTTGCTCATACCAATGCAGATGCTGGCAACGATTGCCACAAAAGTTGCCAGTATATCATGGCCTTTAGAACTGCTGACGAACCAGATGCCCGGGCAGATGCGAAATGACAGAAAATTCGATGCTTGGCATATATAAACTTTACTTAACTAGTAAAAGCTAGGTTCTGATATATATATATATATATATATATATATATATATATATATATATATATATATATATATATATATATATATATATATATATATATATATACACAACACAAACCAACACATCGATGAATAGTGCTCGTTTTTACTAACAGCTATTCCACTTAAATAGTGTTGAAATGAAAACAAGGATTTGTGTCCAAATATTCAAATAGGAAAAAGTAATAATTATAAAAATAAATAAATAAATAAAAATGTTTCTGCCTAATACATGTATTGGTTGTAAACTTCACCTTGAATATATATATATATATATATATATATATATATATATATATATATATATATATATATATATATATATATATATATATATATATATATTATATCAAAACAGCTCTAATGCCTTCAGACTTTACCCTTTGCAGTACTGAAGAAGTCTCTGAGTTGCTCCCTTTCTCTTGAGTCTTCTGAAAAGCACCGACCTCTCTTAATGTAGAGTCCTTTATATAACGGGGGGGTCTTGCTAGTTCAGTTCAGGCACTTATAAGGTATTGGTCGTGTCAATGCTGATGTTTCACAAAGAGAAAATATAAGATAGAAAACCGCACGCTGCTGTTATATCTTTAAGTCATAGCGTGAGGCAGCCAACAAATTATGAGAAGTGCAGGTCAACTTCTAAAAAGTCACGTTGGTACCAATCAGCGATGTGTTTCAGTTTCATCAACACTGCATGCACAAACACCTCAAACCACAAGAAGTGCTTTATTACAATAGAAACGAAACAACTTATGCATTGAAAATAAATGCAACACTGAGACAAATACATGAGGGCAGCAGCACCCATGTTCGGTGTGGAGCAGGTCTTCTAGAAACAATAGAGACCCTGGAGTCAGTCCAGGGATCACATTACCTTCTGAACAACAGGCTGGCATTCACAAACTCAACCCAACATGCATGGAACCCTGGACTCGCTCCCACACCCCCTCACAATCGTATCGGATTATAGCCATATTCCCACCTCAGCCACTGACTCACTGTGTGACCCTGAGCAAGTCACTTCACCTCCTTGTGCTCCGTCTTTCGGGTGAGACGTAATTGTAAGTGACTCTGCAGCTGATGCATAGTTCACACACCCTAGTCTCTGTAAGTCGCCTTGGATAAAGCAGGCGTCTGCTAAATAAACAAATAATATTCAATCTAAAATGTCTATAGGGGGTTATGAGTGTATGGTGAAAGCTTGATGAGGATTGGTGCTAAATTAAGGCAATCGTGTTCACCATGTAGAATGTGACGCACAGACAGACGCAAGGAATGCATAAGTGTGGGCAGCAGTGTGGAGGAGTGGTTAGGGCTCTAGACTCTTGACCGGAGGGTCGTGGGTTCAATCCCAGGTGGGGGACACTGCTGCTGTACCCTTGAGCAAGGTACTTTACCTAGATTGCTGCAGTAAAAACCCAACTGTATAAATGGGGAATTGTATGTAAAAATAATGTGATATCTTGTAACAATTGTAAGTATCCCTGGATAAGGGCATCTGCTAAGAAATAATAAAATGAACAGAAAAAACACGGGCACAAACTGGAAGGAGTTTAAACCATGAAAAGTACCATTTTAACCCCTGTGTCGCTGGGAGGAATATTATAGCAAACCTTCACATTGAACCAGGGTGAGAACAAAACCAGACAGAACCGTGAAGCACTCAACAGCTGAGTTTAGAAATACGAACCATGACAAATATATCCCTCAGTTTTAAAACATTACATCAAGCTCCGACATACAGCAGTATGTTGTAACATATATTTTAAAACATGTGTATTTTCCACTTAATATATTGTTGCAGTCTTTATAAAGACGCCACCTGCTGGTCAATGTAGAGGCAAGGACCAATTAAATCGTTTTATTGAGTCCCATAGGGGCACAGACCTGTATCCTTACCAGTATACTGAAACATATGTCAACATATTTTCCCAATATCTTGCAAAATATTTCATTTCCATAAGGCAGTATGCATTCAGAGATATTTATTAAAAAAAGGTATTTACAAAGAACATTATTCACTGATATTTGTTCTCAGATGGCTATAGAGACAGAACACAGCTTCCTGCGCGGTTCTGTTTACCTGGAACCTAAAAACTCATAACTGTGAACACAGCTCAAAACAATCACATACACACTGACTTAGTACACAGACATGAACAGCGATACAGTGGAGCTCCTACTGTAACAGGAGCCAGGGTTAGCGCTGCGTGACCTGTAAGGGTCCTGACCCCCCCCTGCTGGAAGTGCAGTACATGCACCCTTCTGTTCTTGCCCAGTCTTTGAGCCACGGGTTCGAGTTCTCTGAGGCATCCTTCAATCAGCAGCTTCTGTTCTTCACAAAGCTGAACAAACTCCCCCAATCGTCTTGCAATGAATACATTTCTAATAACAAAGTCTCTGCTGAGCTCTTCAGTCTCTTCAAGCACACACAGCTTCATAATCCTAATGTTGGGATTGTTTCCAAGTTCTGTTTTCAATATTGTACTTGCATATTCTCTCTAAAATATCATTGTGACAACATTGTATCATGAAATATTACACCCCACCCCTTCTGTCTCTCCTCCTGCTCCCTCTTCAGTCTCTCCTCCTGCTCCCTCTTCAGTCTCTCCTCCTGCTCCTCTTCAGTCTCTCATTCTCTCTCTTCAGTTCCTCCTCCTCCCTCTTCTGTTTCTCCGCCTGCTCCCTCTTCAGTTTCTCATTCTCCCTCTTCAGTTTCTCCACCTCCTCCCTCTTCAGTTTCTCATTCTCCTCCTCAGTCTCTCAGTTCCTCTTCATGCTCCCTCCTCTCTGTCTCCTCCTCGCTGTTCTCTCTGTTGAGGTGAAACACGCGTGTAAATAATCATCATCAAAGACATTTTACTATTCATTTTAACACTGAACACAGCTCCCAAGTGAAAGGGCAGCAGTTCCTGGGAGTCCCGCCCTTCATTACAAGAAGCTGAATCTGCTTCAAGTGCATGGCAGGGCAAACAGGCATCGAGTCAGAGCAGGTGTTACAGCAGGTATGACATCATTAGAAACAAGCATCGTGTCAGAGCAGGTGTTACAACAGGTATGACATCATTAGAAACAAGCATCGTGTCAGAGCAGGCGTTACAACAGGTATGACATCATTAGAAACAAGCATCGTGTCAGAGCAGGTGTTACAACAGGTATGACGTCATTAGAAACAAGCATCGTGTCAGAGCAGGCGTTAGAACAGGTATGACATCATTAGAAACAGGCATCATGTCAGAGCAAGCGTTACAACAGGTATGACATCATTAGAAACAGGCATCATGTCAGAGCAGGCGTTACAACAGGTATGACATCATTAGAAACAGGCATCATGTCAGAGCAGGCGTTACAACAGGTATGACATCATTAGAAACAGGCATCGTGTCAGAGCAGGCGTTACAACAGGTATGACATCATTAGAAACAGGCCGAGCGGTTCAGCCAGACTGCAGCACTGAAGAGCAAGTATCTTAACATGACATTTTAATTTATTTTTAAATTCCCCTCCTTGCTTACAATCATTCTGAGTGGTTCTGTGTTCCGTCGCTCCTCCAATATTGAGTTTTGTATCGTTTTTAAATCTGCCTTCACCTGCTTTGAGCTGCTTTGAGAAGCTTGTCTGCAGAATCCTAACTGCCAGACAGCCCTCCTCATCCCATTCAAATCAACCAGCCTCTACTCTGCATTTATAATAGAACAGAATAGAACTGAACTGAATAGACATTAGCTATTGTTTACCTGGCTTTGAGAAGCTTGTCTGCAGAATCCTAACTGCTAGGCGCTCAACAGCCGTGTGACCTTTCACCTCTGCCAGACCCCCAGTACTTTACATGCATACAGGCCTCATGACCATAGATTGGTGAGGAGGGACGTGTAGAAACACAATGAGAATTTCAATCTGCTTATTCTCTACTGTAAACCTGGGGGGTATTTTTAAATCGAAAAACAAACCTCTTTCTCTTCCCCTTAGGCTCCTCCTCCTCCTCCCTTTCAGTCTCTCCTCCTCTCCAGTTCCTCCTTGTCCTTCCTCCTCAGTGTCTCCAGTTCCTCCTCTCCTCTCTCCTCTCTGTCTTCACCTGGACTATTCCCTCTGTTGAGGTGAAACAGCGTGTAAATAATCATCATCAAAGACATGTTACTATTCATTACAAACCCTGAACACAGCTCCCAAGTGAAAGGGCAGCAGTTCCTGGGAATCCAGGCCCTTCATTACAAGAAGCTGAAACTGCTTCAAGTCCATGGCAGGGAAACAGGCATCGAGTCAGAGCAGGCGTTACAACAGGTATGACATCATTAGAAACAGGCATCATGTCAGAGCAGGTGTTACAACAGGTATGACATCATTAGAAACAGGCATCGTGTCAGAGCAGGCGTTACAACAGGTATGACATCATTAGAAACAGGCATCGTGTCAGAGCAGGTGTTACAACAGGTATGACATCATTAGAAACAGGCGGCGGTTCAGCCAGACTGCAGCACTGAAGAGCAAGTTTCTTCAACACGACATTTTAATTTATTTTAAATTCCTCCTTCTTACAATCATTCTGAGTGGTTCTGGGTTCCGTCTCCTCCAGTATTGAGTTTTGTATCATTTTAAATCTGCCTTCACCTGCTTTGAGCTGCTTTGAGAAGCTTGTCTGCAGAATCCTAACTGCCAGACAGCCCTCCTCATCCCATTCAAATCAACCAGCCTCTACTCTGCATTTATAATAGAACAGAATAGAACTGAACTGAATAGAATAGACATTAGTTATTGTTTACCTGGCTTTGAGAAGCTTGTCTGCAGAATCCTAACTGCTAGGTGCTCAACAGCCATGTGACCTTTCACCTCTGCCAGACCCCCAGTACTTTACATGCATACAGGCCTCATGACCATAGATTGGTGAGGAGGGACGTGTAGAAACACAATGAGAATTTCAATCTGCTTATTCTCTACTGTAAACCTGTGGGGTATTTTTAAATCGTTAAACAAACCTCTGTCTCTTCCCCTTAGGCTCCTCCTCCTCCTCCTCCCTTTCAGTCTCTCCTCCTCTCCAGTTCCTCCTTGTCCTCCCTCCTCAGTGTCTCCAGTTCCTCCTCGTCCTCTCTCCTCTCTGTCTTCACCTGGACATTCCCGCTGTTGAGGTGAAACACGCGTGTAAATAATCATCATCACAGACATGTTACTGTTCATTACAAACCCTGAACACAGCTCCCAAGTAAAAGGGCAGCAGTTCCTGGGAGAGTCATTGAGGTGCTGGTGCTGCTGGTGAACCTGGACTGGAGTCATCAGGTGTGTTATTAAACTGGAGCATGCATGCCTCTGCACAGTGAAGAGACATGAGATTACCTGGCAGGCTCTCCTGACATATTCGGTGTTTCATACTCTTTACTGAGTCTTCGTTTCCTTCTAGTCCTAACCATGTCTGTAACTTCTGAATCACTTGTTCCTCAGTTAGCTGTGTTTCTCCTCTGCAACAAAAGTGAAATAAACCAATTATTAAAGAGTTTAGAGCTTCACTTCTCACCTTTTTCTCTCTTCTTAGACCATGCCTCGTTCTTCCTCCTCACTTTCATTCTCTTTTTCTGTCTCTTTATCTTTTCGTGTTGTTTGCCATCATTCTGAGCGCTTTTTATTATCACAGTTAGTCTGCTGTTTATTGTTTGTATTTAATAATGAAGAAATCCAAACACAATTAATATATCATATATTTAGGGCTTCTGATTTTCGGTTTTAACCGATAAAACCCGATAAACACCCCCAATACAAAAAAAAATGAAATCGGTCGACAGACAATAAACACGGAAAACACCAGAAAAACTGTGGAAATGGTTACTATTCCCATTAAAAAATAAAACCTACGACAGAAAATAATAATAAATACATTTAACAGTGCTGCTGGGCAATGTCCCGCCTTCCTGACTTGCATCTATCATTGATTCGTTCTGAATGCTTTAAACCCGCCCCCAACTACTGAGTGACAGCACATTCCTGCATTTCTATTGGAGACTCCGCTTGCGAGGTTTAAAACGAGATTACAATCAGGATGGAGGCTTGTTAGCGGGATTTCAAGCTGTATTACAGTTAAGATACGGAGGATTTAAAACAGAATTGTGGCGAAATGTACAAAAATGCCTCCAGACAAAAACCCCAGAAGAATGTGCCGAGACCAGAGGGATTTCACTGTGGAAGACAGCAAAGGAAAGAAGGGACAGCTTAAGAGTGCAAGTCCTGTCCAGTTACTACTATACATATTGTGACAAAAAAAACGCTCAAGCATTTTGGAAAGTAACCGAAAACTCTAATTTCATACAGTATATCAAAAACGAAAGCCCCGGAAAAAACGATTTACATGAAACTCGAAAATAGCTACAAAATAAGCACCGAAGAATACAATTAATAAAACCCAAAAAACAGAAGCCCTGCATATATTATGTAAAATGTATAGCGCCTGTATAATTGTAATCCATTTTCACATAATGATTAACAAAAGAGATACACCTGCTAACCATTAAACGGTGTGTTTTATTGATAACAGGATCTGCTTTTCCAGTAACTGTAACTGCCTTTGTGTGTCCCTGCTGATAACGTAGACTTTGTAACAGATCTGGATATAGTTTTATGATACAAAGCTGTAGTTTTATCATACAGGGCGCGGTAGAGAGTTCAACGCTAATTAAAGAAACACAACTAAGCAGATCTTACATTAACATTCACATAATGAGTTCTAAATTCCTTTATTAAAGTTTGTTGTACAGCATTTAAGTATTTAATGTACATGCCAGAATTCTTATACTTTTCTTATTAAGTCAAGCTTTAGATTTGCATGTAGTTTAGAGAAAGGAGAAAGGTGTGGTTTCTTTTTAAAACGCGGATGTTAAGATTAGTAATGTGTAAATATAAACACGACGCTGCTGTGAGCGACTCCAGTGAGAAGCGATGAAGATCCGATTTCATAAGAACGATTTTCGAGGGTTCGGCTCTGAATTGCGGGCCGGGTTCAGTTAGAAAATCCGGGTCCGAGTTCGGTTCTTGTTTCAGACCCCGATAGAGATTCAGCAGTAACCAGACAGGCTTTTTATAAACTAATAACCAACTCCACCTACTGCCTTATATATATATATTTTTCAATTCCCTCCTTACTTACATATATATATATATATATATATATATATATATATATATATATATATATATATATATATATATATATATATATATATTATTATTATTTTAGACGCGCCTACCAGTATTGTGAGCCCAGCATTACAGTGTAATCAATGCCAGGGATACACACAAGCCCACTGCAGATCTATTGACTCTATTAACATGGGACTGGACTTCAAGACGTAACTACACACCCGTTACACACTGCTTTATAAAGCGAGGCTGCTCGCTGGTTTAGCTCTCTTTCTCTTTATAAAGCGAGGCTGCTCGCTGGTTTAGCTCTCTTTCTCTTTATAAAGCGAGGCTGCTCGCTGGTTTAGCTCTCTTTCTCTTTATAAAGCGAGGCTGCTCGCTGGTTTAGCTCTCTTTCTCTTTATAAAGCGAGGCTGCTCGCTGGTTTAGCTCTCTTTCTCTTTATAAAGCGAGGCTGCTCGCTGGTTTAGCTCTCTTTCTCTTTATAAAGCGAGGCTGCTCGCTGGTTTAGCTCTCTTTCTCTTTATAAAGCGAGGCTGCTCGCTGGTTTAGCTCTCTTTCTCTTTATAAAGCGAGGCTGCTCGCTGGTTTAGCTCTCTTTCTCTTTATAAAGCGAGGCTGCTCGCTGGTTTAGCTCTCTTTCTCTTTATAAAGCGAGGCTGCTCGCTGGTTTAGCTCTCTTTCTCTTTATAAAGCGAGGCTGCTCGCTGGTTTAGCTCTCTTCTCTTTATAAAGCGAGGCTGCTCGCTGGTTTAGCTCTCTTTCTCTTTATAAAGCGAGGCTGCTCGCTGGTTTAGCTCTCTTTCTCTTTATAAAGCGAGGCTGCTCGCTGGTTTAGCTCTCTTTCTCTTACGGGAGCAGAGTCGTGAATTACTCGGTAATATTAAACACAAGCCAAACCCGGTCTGATCTCGAATAACAAGAATTAAACGCTTCAGATAAACCGGAAGCAGCCACACTCAAAATAAACCATTACCTGCATAAGAATAAGCAGCGTGACACGCGACGGGCGTTTTTAAGTTTTTGGAAATAATGTTTTTATTAAACTTTACCTTTCAAAGCGCTGAAGTCTCTCGAGTTTCCTCTGTCGCAGTTGTCTGTTCCAGTAGACTTTGCTCGGGTACACAGTATAGTTACCCGAGAGTTTTATGATATAAGTAACGCTTACCTGTGCATTTTATCAGTCTGTTAAGTGCAAAGGTCTCTTATTTGATAGTGTTTGATAAGGAAGAGTCAAGGTCCTAATGCATTCAAATTAGAAATGTGATATGCAGTTTATGCACAGTTGCTGTTAATTTTAGTTACCATTGCAAACCAAATTAAAAACGGTTGCAATGTATTTGGACAGCTGTTACTAATGTAAAGTTGTGTTTTCCTCGTTGAGTTCACGTTGATTTCTCTGAGCTGTAGTTCTGATAACTAGACTGTGTTTCAACATACCGTAGAACAATCACGAAACACCAGCTCTGCATCAAAACATTTACTGAAAATGAAAAGCTTACTAAATATGAAGCCAAGAGATAAATACAGACTGCATATAAACCAACTTGAATTAACACTGCCTTGGAAAATAAAAGCATAACAATATCGATCATAATCTAAATGCATCAGAAACATGAACCTATACAAAAATCAATTCATTACAAAATATATATAAAGTTTTGTAGCAGCGTAACACGTGATGGCGTTTTTCAGTTTTGGAAATAATGTTTTATTAAACTTTACCTTTCAAAGCGCTGAAGTCTCTTGAGTCTCCTCTGTCGCAGTTCTCTGTTCCAATAGACTTTGCTCCGGTACACAGTATAGTTACCTGAGAGTTACAGTAACGCCTACCTGTGCGTTTATGAGTCTGTTATGAGTCTGTTATTTGATAGTGTTTGATAAGGAAGAGTCAAGGTCTTAATGCATTCAAATTAAAAATCTGATATGCAGTTTATGCACAGTTAGAACATAAGAAAGTTTCCAAACGAGAGGAGGCCCCATTCAGCCCATCTTGCTCGTTTGGTTGTTAGTAGCTTATTGATCCCAGAATCTCATCAAGCAGATCCTTGAAGGATCCCAGGGTGTCAGCTTCAACAACATTACTGGGGAGTTGGTTCCAGACCCTCACAATTCTCTGTGTAAAAAGTGCCTCCTATTTTCTGTTCTGAATGCCCCTTTATCTAATCTCCATTTTTTCTCAAAAAGTCCCCTGGGTCGACATTGTCAATACCTCTCCCCGATTGACCTCTCTGTCTCCTCCTCGCTGTTCTCTCTGTTGAGGTGAAACATCGCATGTAAATAATCAACAAAGACATTTTACTATTCATTAAAAAAGAAAACTCCCAAATTAAAGGGTACATAAGAACTTTATTTATTTGATTGTGTTTCATGTTCCCAGGTGTTGCTGCAACTGTTTACGTAAGATGAGTGTATTGTTTAAATTATTTTATTTTATTTTACATTTTGATGGCTTCACATGTATTATGGACCTCTCAGAACTACATTTCCCATCATCCTCCTGCTCGCTGGCTATCACATGTACCCGCATGGACCTCTCAGAACTACATTTCCCATCATCCTCCTGCTCGCTGGTATCACATGTACCCGCACAGACCTCTCAGAACTACATTTCCCATCATCCTCCTGCTCACATATGTAACTGAGATGGAATTAGTAACATAAAGGAGGCTGTGTGGTCCAGTGGTTAAAGAAAAGGGCTTGTAACCAGGAGGTCCCCGGTTCAAATCCCACCTCAGCCACTGACTCACTGTGTGACCCTGAGCAAGTCACTTCACCTCCTTGTGCTCCGTCTTTCGGGTGAGACGTAGTTGTAAGTGACTCTGCAGCTGATGCATAGTTCACACACCCTAGTCTCTGTAAGTCGCCTTGGATAAAGGCGTCTGCTAAATAAACAAATAATAATAAATGAGAAACACAAACTTATTTTTTCATTGGACTAGGGAGTTGCGAGGGCTGAATTATTCTTACCTGGGAGAAGTTCACAATGAACACGGAGAGCTGGATTGCAATTGCAGTTTCCACACTTCACCACTAGAGGTCAGTAGAGTCTAAGGAAAGAGAGAGCCGGCCGGTGCGGCGCATTGAATCCTGTGTTTATTTCACTCTGCGGGTTCATTCGGACCCTGAGCGAGTCGCTTCACCTCCTTGTGCTCCGTCCTTCGGATGAGACGTCAAACAAACGAGCTCCTATTGGAAGTGACTCTGCAGCAGCCACTGACTCCCTCTGTGTGTGTGTGTGTGTGTGTGTGTGTGTGTGTGTGTGTGTGTGTGTGTGTTGTGTCGTGTGTGTGTGTGTGTGTGTGTGTGTGTGTGTGTGTGTGTGACCCTGAGCGAGTCGCTTCACCTCCTTGTGCTCCGTCCTTCGGATGAGACGTCAAACAAACGAGCTCCTATTGGAAGTGACTCTGCAGCAGCAGCAGCAGCAGTTGTTGATGATGCAGAGTTCACCCTCCTAGTCTCTGGAAGTCGCTTCAGAGCGCTCTGTGTAAGTTCAGGGCTGTATCCTATATGTGCTTTGAAAGAATATTCAAGTATGGAATATATTAGTGAGAGAGAGAGAGAGAGAGAGAGAGAGAGAGAGAGAGAGATATACGACACAAAAAATAGACAACACAAAGTAGTTTTAATTTTAAAAAATCAGTTTAATAAATTAACTTTACAGTAAAACGGGAGATTAAAAAAAACAACAACGCCGATATTGGTCAGCTTTGAATAGTTTGATCAGAAGCTCCTGTGTTTGTGATTTATAGTTCACGAACAGACGCTTATAACATAAGCAATTGAAACGGGTTACTAATTAACACACAGTCATCAGTCCTATAGTCCTATATATACATTTACACGCCTTTTCACATTATTATGATGTATTGGGCAGACGCCTGCTTTACCCCAGGCGACTCACACAGCTGTCACAGGGCAGCGCAGACAGAGTTAAAATGCAAGCTTCATACTGAAACACATTGTCGTTTATAGCAATGCAAATACTACTGGAATACAATTTGGGATAAGGACCCATGTAGGATTAAAATCATTTTTAATACATTGTATATATATATATATATATATATATATATATATATATATATATATATATATATATATATATATATATATATATATATATATATATATATATTTATATTTTTTAAAACAAATTAAACAAAAACAAAACTATGATCCTGTCACATAATAATAATAATAATAATAATAATAATAATAATAATAATAATAATTAGTATTATCAATATTGCCGTTGCATTTGTTTTGAACTGTCATTTGAAGGTGCCTCTGACGTCACTAATCCCGGTCTCTCCCCGCTTGCCTTGGTCACATGATCGCTTGATGACGTCGTTACCGGGTGAGTTTGAGCGCTGCGCTTCTGCGCAGGAACTCCACGGCAGCGCGATATAAGAGCCGCTGTCAGTTATTGTGTTGCCCTCTAGCGGTAAGAAGCCGCGGTGCGTTTTGCAGTCTCCTCTTCAGCAGTCCGGCTGTCCGTCTCAACGCGGGTCTTTTTAAACACTTAACGCCCTTCTACTTCACTTCTATGATATGTTTTAACAAAGTTTAACATTCGATAATTGCAATTAATCAAACATTGATTTGATCTG
The DNA here is from genome assembly GCA_030684275.1 of Acipenser oxyrinchus oxyrinchus. Lineage (NCBI taxonomy): Eukaryota > Metazoa > Chordata > Actinopteri > Acipenseriformes > Acipenseridae > Acipenser > Acipenser oxyrinchus. Next base: position 2,456,801 of record JAGXEW010000059.1, read on the forward strand.
ACGCAGAATCAGGTTTCGGGATTTTAGAATCAGGGTTAGAGGTTAGGTAGAAATATTGTTTCAGTGCGTGTGTGTCTCAATGTGTGTGTGTGTCTCTTGTGTGTGTCTCAGTGTGTGTCTCAGTGTTTATCTCAGTGTGTCTCAGTGTATCTCAGTGTGTCTCAGTGTGTCTCAGTGTGTGTCTCAGTGTGTATCTCAGTGTGTGTCTCAGTGTGTATCTCAGTGTGTGTCTCAGTGTGTATCTCAGTGTGTGTCTCAGTGTGTGTCTCAGTGTGTGTCTCAGTGTATCTCAGTGTGTATCTCAGTGTGTATCTCAGTGTGTATCTCAGTGTGTGTCTCAGTGTGTATCTCAGTGTGTATCTCAGTGTGTATCTCAGTGTGTATCTCAGTGTGTGTCTCAGTGTATCTCAGTGTGTATCTCAGTGTGTATCTCAGTGTGTATCTCAGTGTGTGTCTCAGTGTGTATCTCAGTGTGTGTCTCAGTGTGTATCTCAGTGTGTATCTCAGTGTGTATCTCAGTGTGTATCTCAGTGTGTATCTCAGTGTGTATCTCAGTGTGTGTCTCAGTGTGTATCTCAGTGTGTATCTCAGTGTATCTCAGTGTGTATCTCAGTGTGTATCTCAGTGTGTATCTCAGTGTGTATCTCAGTGTGTATCTCAGTGTGTATCTCAGTGTGTGTCTCAGTGTGTATCTCAGTGTGTCTCAGTGTGTATCTCAGTGTGTATCTCAGTGTGTATCTCAGTGTGTATCTCAGTGTGTATCTCAGTGTGTATCTCAGTGTGTATCTCAGTGTGTATCTCAGTGTGTATCTCAGTGTGTATCTCAGTGTGTGTCTCAGTGTGTATCTCAGTGTATCTCAGTGTGTATCTCAGTGTGTATCTCAGTGTGTATCTCAGTGTGTATCTCAGTGTGTATCTCAGTGTGTGTCTCAGTGTGTATCTCAGTGTGTATCTCAGTGTGTGTCTCAGTGTGTATCTCAGTAAGTTATTATTCAGGGTTATTTATATGCCTCCCATAGTAGTCGCTGTAGGGGTGTTCCTTTGAAGCAGTGGTTTGGGGGCGCGGGATTGTGAAGTCCGGTTTGGGTCTCAAATTCTAAAAAAAAAATTTAAAAAAAATTAAACACAAATACATTCCACTTTAAAAATGACTCAAGTTTTACAGCCGTGTCAGATACCTAAGACACGCGGCCCCTTTAATAATTCTGCTGCGTGCTGCGCTGTAGTGTCAGTTGCGGGTTTTAACCACCAGAGGGCGGTGCAAACTAAGATCGATCGTCACTGCAGAATGTCTTCAATATATTATATCGAATCAACAAACAACCTTAAATTCAATCTGTATCTGTAGCTAAAACTTGTGAGCTGAAGAAGATCCTGAGCGAGTTTCATCACAATCGGACGAGCGTTTCCAGAGATATTGTCCAAAGCAGAACTCACCTCCATTGGCATCGCAGTTGAGTAGGGAGATTCAGCGGCGCCTGTTGAGGAGAATAAACGCATTAGAACCCTGATCAATACCGCGCTTATCCACCCCGGGAAACTTTCTATAGGCTTTGAAGCTAAAACTGAAGGGTTTGAACCATTAAGTAGTTGGTTTTTTTCAAATGAGAGAATTATTTTTAAGCACAACAAACTTTCATAAGGGGTAGTTCTTTACCGATTTAAATGGACTTCAAAACAATTATTAAAACACAACAATTATATATATATATATATATATATATATATATATATATATATATATATATATATATATATATATATATATATATGATTCAAATGTCATTTGTGCACAAATGTTTCTTTTTCAAGTGAGATGCTTGCCAAACAGTACTTAATTTTTAAACAAGTTCTCTGAATTAGCACCTGATCTGATTAGAATCAGTTGATTCAATGGGACGTTATCAAGCAGAATCATCCCATACGAATGGGCCAGCTAGTAACCCCGAAATCTACCCTGTACCCCTAAACTTAAGGGCCAGCTCTGAACGATTTACATAGACTTCCTTAAATGCTCTTTACTTGCTCTTATCTGCCCCCTATTTTACTGCATTTAATCCTGTACTTTAGAGTCCTGTAATCTGTCACAAGTGTTATTTAATCTGTAGTATTTTGTATTTAATTATATCCTGATGTAACTATCACTGACACTGTTATCTGCTCCGTTATTGAATCGGATTTTGTCATATTCTTGTACTTGCTTGAACCAAAGTCATTGTATTTATCTTGCTCTTAATTGTATTATTACTTGTACTGTGATTCTTGAAATGTGTTTTTGTTTACGACTGTAAGTCGCCCTGGATAAGGGCGTCTGCTAAGAAATAAATAATAATAATAATAATAATAATAATAATAATAATAATAATATTATTAAATAACTAATTATACATTATTTTTTTAAACAACATAATAATAATAATAATAACAATAATAATAACATCATTTTTTTTAAACAACTAACTTTCCCACATTTTTTTTAAAACAAACTAACTTTATACATTTTTTAAAACAACTAACTTTCACACATATATTTTTCCGCTTCCTAGCTGATTGATGTATTGAAGCCCCTCTCACCGTGGTCGCCGGGCAGGTAGACCTTGTTGTCCACACCGTGTTTCTTGTAGGTCAGCGTGGGCAGAGACGAGGCCGCTCCTCCCACACCATCTCCTTCCCCTTCCTGCTCAGAAAGTGCAGCTCTGGAGCGACGAAGAACACCAGGAACACCCAGGCGTTGGAAACCAGAGCGATGCTCAACACAGGGTCGTCCCACAGGGTCCTCTTCCCCAGCTCCGGGTTCCCCCGGGTCAGCATCACGATCCACACCACCCAGATCATCAGCGACAGCAGCAGCGTCACGAACGCGAACCAGCCGTGCTTCTTCCATTTCCCGTGATCCCCGCAGAACGTGAACGCGGCCAGGACCAAACCCAGCCATCAGGAACATCACGTAGATGAGAAGCATGACGAACTCCCCTGGCTGTAGAAGCAGGGATTGCCGTCGCGCACCAGCACGGTCAGCAGCCACTCCACTGCGATGACCACCTGCACGAGGGTCAGCCCCAACGCGATCCCCAGAGCCGCCCAGCCCCGATCGGGTCCGCTCCTCCGCACCAGCCCCAGCAGACGGGCTTCGGGAGCGACCAGCGGAGAAGCACATGGCGAACAGCACGAAGAGGAAGACTCTGGTCGGGCAGGTGCGCTGGTCCGCCTGGATGATGAAGGCGAACGCCAGGCCGAACAGCCCCAGAGTGCCCAGCAGCAGGTAGAGCTGCACGGCCACGCTGCCCAGCTTCTTGGCGTTGGAGACGAAAGGGACGGTGCCCAGCAAGGTGATGATCAGGGCCAGGGAGACCAACACGCCGGCCGCCGCCACCGTTTCCAGGACGATGCCCCAGCTGGCCTGCGTGTCACACAGGTACGAGTAAACCGGGTCCAGGCCCGCCCCGCAGCCCGGGCTGGAGTGCTGTTACTGCTGGCTTCAGAGGGCTGGGAGAGGAGGGAGAGGAGGAGGAGGGGGAGGAGGAGGGAGAGGGAGGAGGCAGGCAACATCTGAGAGAGGGAGAGAGGGGGAGAGAGAGAGAGGGAGAGAGGGAGAGGGAGAGAGAGAGGAGGGGAGAGAGAGAGGGAGAGAGGGGAGAGAGAGAGAAGGGGAGGGAGAGGGAGAGAGGGAGAGAGGGGAGGGAGAGAGAGGGAGGGAGAGGGAGAGAGAGAGAAGGGGACGGGAGGGAGAGAGGGAGAGAGGAGAGAGGGAGAGAGGGAGGGAGGGAGAGGGAGAGAGAGAGGGGACGGGAGGAGAGAGGGGGAGAGAGAGAAGGGACGGGAGGGAGGGGAGAGGGGAGAAAGAGAGGGAGGGAGGGAGGAGGAGGAGGGAGGGAGATGGGGCAGGGGAGGGAGAGGAGGGGGAGAGGGAGAGAGGGGTAGGGAGAGAGAGGGAGGAGAGAGAGAGAGAAAGGGACGGGAGGAGAGAGAGAGAGAGGGTGGTTAGTGTCTTATAGTTTTTTATTTAGAGAAAAGAAGGTTTCTCGAGTGAGAGGACTCCATTCAGTTTTGTCAAGTCGGGTCTTAAAGGATCCCAGTGATTCTGCATCGACAGCGTGACTCAGTAACACTTGATTACTCTTGGTAGCCCATGGCAACACTTAATAACTCTTGGTAGCCCATGGCAACACTTAATAACTCTTGGTAGCCCATGGCAACACTTGATAAGTGATAGAGGGAGGGAGGAGAGAGGAGAGGGAGGGAGGAGAGAGGAGGGGAGAGAGAGAGGGAGGAGAGAGAGGGAGAGGAGAGGGAGGGAGGAGAGAGAGGAGAGAGGAGAGGGAGGGAGGGAGGGAGGGAGGAGGAGAGGGAGGGAGGAGAGAGAGGGAGAGGAGAGGGAGGGAGGAGGGGAGAGGGAGGGAGAGGAGAGGGGAGAGGCGGGTTAAGGAAGGACAGAGAGAGGGAAGAGGTGCTTTTCTATTCATGGCAGTTCTTGTTTTTATCCAGGAGTCCTTCCTCCTCTGTCTCTCTCAGGGTTTGTCGCAGTTCCTAATGCTAACGCACACCCTTCACAGTGCGAGGGTGCAGCTTAACCAGGACAAGAAACAACAGCAATCTCAACCCCAGCTGAAACACAGAACTGCGCCTTGCAAAAGGGAAGTCTGCTCACAATGCACAGAAATACCCGCGGGCTCTCGCCGCCCGATCTTCCACTGGCCAGCACTGTGCGTTTACCCTCGTTTACCAAGAGGATCTAACGACTGTCTGTCTGTATCTGTTAATTAATTAATTAATTACGCAGTGACGACACAAATAACGACATATGAACATAAACTTAGCAAAAATAATTTATTTGATTTGTAAAACCCAAATTAAAACCTTTTTTTTGTGCCACCAAATTCACGTTTCAAAATAAGTCCTTTTAAATGATTCTCTCTCCCTCTCTCTCTCTCTCTTTATATATATATAGAATCGTTCGACTTTAGCTTATCTCTCTCTCTTTCTCTCTTTCTATCTCTCTCTCTCTCTGTCCCTCTCTGTCTCTCTCTCTAGCTCTATTTATATTTATATATGTATAATCGTTCAACTTTAGCGTATGTCTCTCTGTCCTCTTTCTCTCGCTCTCTCCTTTTTCTCTCTCTCTTTCTCTCTCCCTCTGTCCCTCTCTCTCTCTCCCTTTGTCCCTCTCTTTCTCCCTCTCTCTCCCTCTGTCCCTCTCTCTCTCTCTCTCTCTCTCTCTCTCTCTCTCTCCCTCTGTCCCTCTCTCTCTCTCTCCCTCTGTCCCTCTCTCTCTCTCTGTCTCTCTCCCTCTGTCCCTCTCTCTCTCTCTCTCTCTATTTATATATATGTATAATCGTTCAAATTTAACATGTCTCTCTGTCGTCTTTCTCTCTCTCTCTCTCTCTCTCTCTCTCTCTCTCTCTCTCTCTCTCTCTCTCTCTCTCTCTATATATATATATATATATATATATATATATATATATATATATATATATATATATATATATAATCGTTCAACTTTAGCAACAAAATAAAATAAAAAACTTACCTTTAATGTTCCACCAAAAGTAGTCCTTTAAATGAATCTGTATTTTAATTCTGTCTTTCTCTCCTTCAACTTTAGCAGCAAACTGAAAAACACAAAAACAATATATTATAATAATAATAATAATAATAATAATAATAATAATAATAATAACTGCAACCCTCTCAATACCTTTAAAAAAAAAACTCCAAAACACACCACAGAGTCTATAGTGTGTGTCTCTCTCTCTCTCTCCTTTCTTTCTCTGTGTGTCGTACAGAACTTGTCGTCTCTTTGTGTTTCTGTAGCTCAGTGCTTTTTTTTTTAAAAAAAAAGGTGTGTTCGGTTTTAAAGGGTGTGCTAAATTTAGTTCAAACTTGCCTTTTGCTTTATGACGTCATTTAATTACACAGACAACAATAATGTAGTCGGGTGGGTTAAAACCAAGGTGTGCCGCTAGCATGCACTCATATTATTATCACTGAAGGAATGCATGAGCCATTAACCTGAACAGGGTCAAACGCCCCTCCCTTTAAAGGAGCGCTGACCATCTTTAAAATCTCTCACCTCTTATTAGCTTTATTAACAGTATCGCTGGCCCCTCCCTTTAAAGGAGCGCTGACCATCTTTAAAATCCATTCTCTCACCTCTTATTAGCTTTATTAACAGGATCACTGGCCCCTCCCTTTAAAGGAGCGCTGACCATCTTTAAAATCCATTCTCTCACCTCTTATTAGCTTTATTAACAGTATCGCTGGCCCCTCCCTTTAAAGGGCGCTGACCATCTTTAAAATCCATTCTCTCACCTCTTATTAGCTTTATTAACAGTATCGCTGGCCCCTCCCTTTAGAGGAGCGCTGACCATCTTTAAAATCCATTCTCTCACCTCTTATTAGCTTTATTAACAGTATCGCTGGCCCCTCCCTTTAAAGGAGCTGACCATCTTTAAAATCCATTCTCTCACCTCTTATTAGCTTTATTAACAGGATCACTGGCCCCTCCCTTTAAAGGAGGCTGACCATCTTTAAAATCCATTCTCTCACCTCTTATTAGCTTTATTAACAGTATCGCTGGCCCCTCCCTTTAAAGGGCGCTGACCATCTTTAAAATCCATTCTCTCACCTCTTATTAGCTTTATTAACAGTATCGCTGGCCCTCCCTTTAGAGGCGCTGACCATCTTTAAAATCCATTCTCTCACCTCTTATTAGCTTTATTAACAGTATCGCTGGCCCCTCCCTTTAAAGGGCTGACCATCTTTAAAATCCATTCTCTCACCTCTTATTAGCTTTATTAACAGGATCACTGGCCCCTCCCTTTAAAGGGCGCTGACCATCTTTAAAATCCATTCTCTCACCTCTTATTAGCTTTATTAACAGTATCGCTGGCCCCTCCCTTTAAAGGAGCTGACCATCTTTAAAATCCATTCTCTCACCTCTTATTAGCTTTATTAACAGTATCGCTGGCCCCTCCCTTTAGAGGGGCGCTGACCATCTTTAAAATCCATTCTCTCACCTCTTATTAGCTTTATTAACAGTATCGCTGGTCCCTCCCTTTAAAGGAGCGCTGACCATCTTTAAAATCCATTCTCTCACCTCTTATTAGCTTTATTAACAGTATCGCTGGCCCCTCCCTTTAAAGGAGCGCTGACCATCTTTAAAATCCATTCTCTCACCTCTTATTAGCTTTATTAACAGTATCGCTGGTCCCTCCCTTTAAAGGAGCTGACCATCTTTAAAATCCATTCTCTCACCTCTTATTAGCTTTATTAACAGTATCGCTGGCCCCTCCCTTTAAAGGAGCTGACCATCTTTAAAATCCATTCTCTCACCTCTTATTAGCTTTACTGAGTGATCTCAGTATTTCTCAGATAATTAACCTGATATGCCACATTGCAATTGTACAGGAACATAGAGACAGATAAACTGTTACATGAGCCCAAGTGTCTTCTAATGTCATTTGAATGGCGTCTTTGCTGGAGTTTCAGCTGCTATTGAAAGAAATATTTTGTTAAAGCAGGAGCCGGTTTTCCCTGCGTTTTAGATTTAGTTACAGGAACTAGTTTTGCAACCTTTCCAAGAAGACAAAAAAAATAGCAGCCGACAGCCTCAAAACCGGAACCTGTGAAAACAGCGAAAGCAAAACAACTGGCATTCTCTGAATTCCTCGTCCAGCATGCTGTTTAAAGATTTCAAGTGTCCGTTGATATCCCCTCGTCGCTGGGGTGTTCTGCTGGGGCGTTCGAGTGGTTCTGGGTGCGTCCGTTTTAAAAAATCTGCCTTTATCTGGCTTTGAGAAGCTTTCCTGGAGAATCCAGCCGTCCTTGTCTCTTTGAAATCAGCTATCCTGCTCTACACTGATAATAGAATTGAATAGACATTAGTTATCGTTTCCCATCATCCTCCTGCTCGCTGGTATCACATGTACCCTCATGAACCACTCAGAACTACATTTCCCATCATCCCCTGCTCGCTGGTATCACATGTACCTGCACGGACCACTCAGAACTACATTTCCCATCATCCCCTGCTCGCTGGTATCACATGTACCCTCATGGACCTCTCAGAACTACATTTCCCATCATCCTCCTGCTCTACACTGATAATAGAATTGAATAGACATTAGTTATCGTGTCCCATCATCCTCCTGCTTGCTGGTATCACATGTACCTGCATGGACCTCTCAGAACTACATTTCCCATCATCCTCCTGCTCTACACTGATAATAGAATTGAATAGACATTAGTTATCATGTCCCATCATCCTCCTGCTTGCTGGTATCACATGTACCTGCATGGGCCTCTCAGAACTACATTTCTCATCATCCTCCTGCTCACTGGTATCACATGTACCTACATGGACCTCTCAGAACTACATTTCCCATCATCCTCCTGTTCGCTGGTATCACATGTACCCTCATGAACCACTCAGAACTACATTTCCCATCATCCTCCTGCTCTACACTGATAATAGAATTGAATAGACATTAGTTATAGTGTCCCATCATCCTCCTGCTTGCTGGTATCACATGTACCTGCATGGACCTCTCAGAACTACATTTCCCAACACTCTTCCTGCTCTACACTGATAATAGAATTGAATAGACATTAGTTATCGTGTCCCATCATCCTCCTGCTTGCTGGTATCACATGTACCTGCATGGGCCTCTCAGAACTACATTTCTCATCATCCTCCTGCTCACTGGTATCACATGTACCTACATGGACCTCTCAGAACTACATTTCCCATCATCCTCCTGCTCACTGGTATCACATGTGCCTGCATGGACCTCTCAGAACTACATTTCCCATCATCCTCCTGCTGGCTGGTATCACATGTACCCTCATGAACCACTCAGAACTACATTTCCCATCATCCTCCTGCTGGCTGGTAAATCCATCTCAGTTACATGCGTGAGCAGGAGGATGATGGGAAATGTAGTTCTGAAGGTCCATCTGGTACAGGTGGCTCATCTTGAGGCTAGTGCATTAACATGAACCAGCTAGCCCCTAGCCCCAGATTGGAACCCAGGCCTCCAGAAGCCGAGAGGTCAGTCTAGTTTAAGTAATCTTTTTTTTCTGTTTATTTTTTCTGCAGACAGAGAGCTGCAGTGTTTGCTCACATGTGATAAGGGGATTTTTTTTAAAGGGTAATATTGGACAGTAGATGCATCCATGCTTTGCAATTGTTAAAATAAATAAATAAAATTGAAAAGGTCCTTTTGACTTCCTCAAAAACCAAACAAAATACCCAAGCGAACACAAAAATCCCAGTCACTCAGATCCTCTATAGAGAATGAACTCCCTCAGCTTCATAGAGTCCAATGAAAGCTGCTGAATAATGTTCCTTGTTAACATATTGAATTCCACCCCTCTATATAGAATGAACTCCCTCAGCTTCATAGAGTCCAATGAAAGCTGCTGAATAATGTTCCCTTGTTAACATATTGAATTCCACCCCCTCTATATAGAATGAACTCCCTCAGCTTCATAGAGTCCAATGAAAGCTGCTGAATAATGTTCCTTGTTAACATATTGAATTCCACCCCTCTATATAGAATGAACTCCCTCAGCTTCATAGAGTCCAATGAAAGCTGCTGAATAATGTTCCCTTGTTAACATATTGAATTCCACCCCTCTATATAGAATGAACTCCCTCAGCTTCATGGAGTCCAATGAAAGCTGCTGAATAATGTTCCCTTGTTAACATATTGAATTCCACCCCTCTATATAGAATGAACTCCCTCAGCTTCATAGAGTCCAATGAAAGCTGCTGAATAATGTTCCCTTGTTAACATATTGAATTCCACCCCTCTATATAGAATGAACTCCCTCAGCTTCATAGAGTCCAATGAAAGCTGCTGAATAATGTTCCCTTGTTAACATATTGAATTCCACCCCTCTATATAGAATGAACTCCCTCAGCTTCATAGAGTCCAATGAAAGCTGCTGAATAATGTTCTCTTGTTAACATATTGAATTCCACCCCTCTATATAGAATGAACTCCCTCAGCTTCATAGAGTCCAATGAAAGCTGCTGAATAATGTTCCCTTGTTAACATATTGAATTCCACCCCTCTATATAGAATGAACTCCCTCAGCTTCATAGAGTCCAATGAAAGCTGCTGAATAATGTTCCCTTGTTAACATATTGAATTCCACCCCTCTATATAGAATGAACTCCCTCAGCTTCATAGAGTCCAATGAAAGCTGCTGAATAATGTTCCCTTGTTATAAATATACTTTATGATATCTCAATCCTAAAATTCTAGGTGATGCATTGCTTTTGGCTGTGGTTGTACTTGTGAATTTCTGGTACAGCTTCAATATTTTGCAGTTGCTGTTGATAGTTAAGCTGAGGTGGTTCTTAGCGTTACCAAGGAAACAATATCGATAAATAAAACAATGGCCCTGAGGCAAGAATTATTCAAGTTCATACAAGGTCTTTCAAAAGGACACTTTTTAAAAAAGCTACTGGCAAGATTTTAAAGCTGGTCAGCGCTCCTTTAAAGGGAGGGACCAGCGATACTGTTAATAAAGCTAATAAGAGGCTAGAGAATGGATTTTAAAGATGGTCAGCCCTTTAAAGGGAGGGACCAGCGATACTGTTAATAAAGCTAATAAGAGGTGAGAGAATGGATTTTAAAGATGGTCAGCTCCTTTAAAGGGAAGGGCCAGCGATACTGTTAATAAAGCTAATAAGAGGTGAGAGAATGGATTTTAAAGATGGTCAGCGCTCCTTTAAAGGGAGGGGCCAGCGATACTGTTAATAAAGCTAATAAGAGGTGAGAGAATGGATTTTAAAGATGGTCAGCGCTCCTTTAAAGGGAGGGACCAGCGATGCTGTTAATAAAGCTAATAAGAGGTGAGAGAATGGATTTTAAAGATGGTCAGCGCTCCTTTAAAGGGAGGGACCAGCGATACTGTAAATAAAGTTAATAAGAAATCAAAGCTAAGGCACAAGCCCTGTGTTGATACAAGGTATATAAGCTGACACACACGCACACACGCAGACACGCACACACACACACACACACACACACACACACAGCTGTGCTGCACAGACCGGCCCAGCCTTGCGGCCCTTTGAACCAGTTTAATCTTGTTTTAAATGCTGGGTTATCGTAAACTAGGAGGCAGAGACAGGAGCACTAGCAGAAACTGTGACGATTCTCTGCAGTCTTTCTATATTTAACACTAATGAGTGTTTCAACAGAAACAGAGGAGAGGCGATCACACTAAAACAGGGAGGAGGGAGGGTCTGTCCTACAGAGAGTGCGAGAGAACGAAACACAAGCTCCGAGCACTATCACAGGGAGACACGCCCGCACTTAGAAACTATTAGCTGATACAAAACTCAGGTACAGGGAGAGGAGGAGAGGAGAGAGGAGAGAGGGGGAGAGGAGGAGAGGAGAGGGGTGAGGAGAGAGGAGAGGAGAGAGGAGAAAAGGGGAGAGAGGAGAGGGGTGAGGAGAGGAGACAGGGGAGAGAGAGAGGGGTGAGAAGAGAGGAGGAAGGGAGAGGAGAGAGGAGAGGAGAGGAGAGGAGACAGGGAGAGGAGAGGGGTGAGAGAAGAGGAGGAGAGAGAGAGAGAGAGAGAGGAGGCTGTGTGGTCCAGTGGTTAAAGAAAAGGGCTTGTAACCAGGAGGTCCCCGGTTCAAATCCCACCTCAGCCACTGACTCATTGTGTGACCCTGAGCAAGTCACTTCACCTCCTTGTGCTCCGTCTTTCGGGTGAGACGTAGTTGTAAGTGACTCTGCAGCTGATGCATAGTTCACACACCCTAGTCTTTGTAAGTCGCCTTGGATAAAGGCGTCTGCTAAATAAACAAATAATAATAATAAGAGGAGAGGGAGGAGGGAGGGTCTGTCCTACAGAGAGTGTGAGAGAATGAAATGCAGTCTTTGCATAAGTGATAGAAGGGTCAGGTTGAAGGTCCTTACACAGTTTAACCCTGAGCACTCCCTCACACTGCTGCAGGAGAGACCGCACTGTGCTGCTCCTGCTTTACTGCTTGTTTACTCAGCAGCTGCTCCTGATTCTCTCTGTTTACTGTCAGCAACCCTGCGACCGGAACATTCAGAACCAAAGAGTGACCTGCAGACACACACACACACACACCGACACGCACACACACACACTGAGACACACACACACACACCGAGACACGCACACACACACCGAGACACACACACACACACACACACACACACACACACACACTGAGACACGCACACACACACACTGAGACACACACACACCGAGACACGCACACACACACGAGACACGCACACACACACACACACACACCGAGACACGCACACACACACACTGAGACGCACACACGCACACGCACACACACATACACATGCACTGACACACGCACTGACACACACACGCACACACACACTGACACACATACACACTGACACACACACACAGTGACACACACACACAGTGACACACACACACAGACACACATACACACGCACGCACGCGCACACACACACAGACACGCACTGACACACACACACGCACTGACACACACGCACACGCACCCACACACACACCAAGACACGCACACACACACACACACGCACGCACACACACACACACACACCGAGACACACACACACACAGTGAGAGAGGCACACACACGCTGAGACACACACACACACATGCACACACACACAAAGAGACACACACACACGCGCACACACACACAGTGAGAGAGGCACGCACATGCTGAGACACACACACGCACGCACGCACACACATACACACACACAGTGAGAGAGGCAGACACACATACGCACAGAGGCACACACACACAGAGAGGCACACACACACACACAGTGAGAGAGTGTCTCAGAGCGTGTCTCAGTGCGTGTCTCAGAGCGTGTCTCAGTGTGTATGGGTGTCTGTCCCGCCTCTCTTTCTCTCTCCTCTCTGTTTGTGTTCAAACACTCTGAGCTGCTATTAAACAATACAGAGACTAGAGACTAGAGTTTAGCAACACCTACATATTTAGAATGGAGACATCATTAAAAAAAAAAAAAAACTACAGGAACATCATTTAGATCTTTTATTATTTAACATCATGTGATCAAATGAAACAAAATGATATCACAAAAAAAATGTTTTACCATTATAGCAGTCCAGTAGTATTACATGTTAGATTTTTCAATTGGTCAGTTTTTCTTTTGTTAAGTCTCTGGAAAACTACAAAGCACTGTGTGTGGAATTCAGTATGTTAACAAGGGAACATTATTCAGCAGCTTTCATTGGACTCTATGAAGCTGAGGGAGTTCATTCTATATAGAGGGGTGGAATTCAATATGTTAACAAGGGAACATTATTCAGCAGCTTTCATTGGACTCTATGAAGCTGAATCAGTTCATTCTATATAGAGGGGTGGAATTCAATATGTTAACAAGGGAACATTATTCAGCAGCTTTCATTGGACTCTATGAAGCTGAGGGAGTTCATTCTATATAGAGGGGTGGAATTCAATATGTTAACAAGGGAACATTATTCAGCAGCTTTCATTGGACTCTATGAAGCTGAATCAGTTCATTCTATATAGAGGGGTGGAATTCAATATGTTAACAAGGGAACATTATTCAGCAGCTTTCATTGGACTCTATGAAGCTGAGGGAGTTCATTCTATATAGAGGGGTGGAATTCAATATGTTAACAAGGGAACATTATTCAGCAGCTTTCATTGGACTCTATGAAGCTGAGGGAGTTCATTCTATATAGAGGGGGTGGAATTCAATATGTTAACAAGGGAACATTATTCAGCAGCTTTCACTGGACTCTATGAAGCTGAGGGAGTTCATTCTATATAGAGGGGGTGGAATTCAATATGTTAACAAGGGAACATTATTCAGCAGCTTTCATTGGACTCTATGAAGCTGAGGGAGTTCATTCTATATAGAGGGGTGGAATTCAATATGTTAACAAGGGAACATTATTCAGCAGCTTTCATTGGACTCTATGAAGCTGAGGGAGTTCATTCTATATAGAGGGGTGGAATTCAATATGTTAACAAGGGAACATTATTCAGCAGCTTTCATTGGACTCTATGAAGCTGAATCAGTTCATTCTATATAAAGGGGTGGAATTCAATATGTTAACAAGGGAACATTATTCAGCAGCTTTCATTGGACTCTATGAAGCTGAGGGAGTTCATTCTATATAGAGGGGTGGAATTCAATATGTTAACAAGGGAACATTATTCAGCAGCTTTCATTGGACTCTATGAAGCTGAATCAGTTCATTCTCTATAGAGGGTGATGCTGCTAAACTTTTGTCCACAGCTGTACATGATGTATCGTAATAGAGGTCTGTATCGCTTGTGATACGAGACCACAGCATAAAGAACTACAGCTCCCAGCATGCCTCACCACTGCCGCGGGTGCAGAGGCATGCTGGGAGCTGTAGTCCTAGCCTGCAAGTTAATTCTGCAGGGTGATGATGAAGGTACTGGAATGAAATTTAAAATGAAGATATTTTAGCCTTAAAATGGCCTACAAACACAGCTCAGATGGTAATTATAAAGTTTTATTAATGAAACATTACCGTTTTACAATTTTTAAATGTTCTTTGCCATTTATTTTTTTTAGGAAATCCGGTTTCCATGTATTTGATCCAACCGGGCACTCTGCATTGTATGGGGCTTTAGATTTGACTCCCATTGCAGGGCCAGATGGAAAACGTGGACTGGATTCACCATTGAGGAGTTCATGGAAGTTGCTTAGTCCCCCACATGTCTTTGGAAGGTAAAACATTTTTATCATTTATTTTGAGGGGATGAGGTAGTGAAAGGGGGGCAGGGGCGGGGGCAGGGGGGCTTACAAATACTCAATGCATTCCAATAGCAAAACTAACATAAAGTCAAGCTCCAGATCAGATCTGGTTTGGGCTCTAGTGCCTTCATCAGTGTAATAATAATAATAATAATAATAATAATAATAATAATAATAATACTTGATTTATACAAACAGTTTGTACTTCAATTTGAAAGTCGTAAATTTGAATCGTGCTATGATTTGAGATTGGAATTTTCAAATGGCATTTTGTATATATGTATATGTATATATGTGTGTGTGTGTATATTTATATGTATATTTGGCAGGGTTAGTTAGTTCATTTGCATAATAGAATCAGAAGTGAGAGTATATTGCTGATTCAATTTGATTGAAGTTAGAATCCTTTTTGATCACATTTGGTTTCATCTTGCAGTTTGAGAATGGAGACTTTGCTAGATGTAACTCAAACATATTCAAATGATACTGATAGACAGACAGAGATAGAGAGATAGACAGGAGAATACAAAGACAGATAGACAGACACATAGAGAGAGAGACAGACACATAGAGAGAAAGACAGACAGATATATATAT
>JAGXEW010000059.1:2473827-2601327 GCA_030684275.1 Acipenser oxyrinchus oxyrinchus
TCTGTAAAGCGCTTTGTGATGGTGATCCGCTATGAATATATGGCATGGTAGTTTTCTGTATATGCAATCTCCCGTGTGAATGCCTTGGCTCCCTGACTGTCCTGTAGTTCAGTTTGAATGAAACAGAGCTGTCTATAGTAGGTACCGGTAAGAGATTTACACTCACGCTCGCTGAGAAGCGCCGCGCTGCTTCATAAAACACACACAAGCTGTACCTGACTGATTACAGCTCCCTGGAAGCTGATTGGCTGATGCGACCGAATCATTTTCCACTGTCTGATGACAGGAGCCTGCTGGAGCTGGAAGCTGATTGGCTGATGCGACCGAATGGGTTTCTAATGTATTATAAAACTCTCAGGTAACTACTGTATACTGGAGCAAAGTCCACTGGAACAGAGAACTGCGACAGAGGAGAAAGAGACTCGAGAGACTTCAGTGCTTTGAAAGGTAAAGTTTATATGAAGCGTTTAATTCTTGTTATTCGAGATCAGACCGGGTTTGGCTTGTGTTTAATATTACCGAGTAATTCACGACTCTGCTCCCCCTAAGAGAAAGAGAGCTAAACCAGCGAGCAGCCTCGCTTTATAAAGAGAAAGAGAGCTAAACCAGCGAGCAGCCTCGCTTTATAAAGAGAAAGAGAGCTAAACCAGCGAGCAGCCTCGCTTTATAAAGAGAAAGAGAGCTAAACCAGCGAGCAGCCTCGCTTTATAAAGAGAAAGAGAGCTAAACCAGCGAGCAGCCTCGCTTTATAAAGAGAAAGAGAGCTAAACCAGCGAGCAGCCTCGCTTTATAAAGAGAAAGAGAGCTAAACCAGCGAGCAGCCTCGCTTTATAAAGAGAAAGAGAGCTAAACCAGCGAGCAGCCTCGCTTTATAAAGAGAAAGAGAGCTAAACCAGCGAGCAGCCTCGCTTTATAAAGAGAAAGAGAGCTAAACCAGCGAGCAGCCTCGCTTTATAAAGAGAAAGAGAGCTAAACCAGCGAGCAGCCTCGCTTTATAAAGAGAAAGAGAGCTAAACCAGCGAGCAGCCTCGCTTTATAAAGAGAAAGAGAGCTAAACCAGCGAAAGCAGCCCTCGCTTATAAAGAGAAAGAGAGCTAAACCAGCGAGCAGCCTCGCTTATAAAGAGAAAGAGAGCTAAACCAGCGAGCAGCCTCGCTTTATAAAGAGAAAGAGAGCTAAACCAGCGAGCAGCCTCGCTTTATAAAGAGAAAGAGAGCTAAACCAGCGAGCAGCCTCGCTTATAAAGAGAAAGAGAGCTAAACCAGCGAGCAGCCTCGCTTTATAAAGAGAAAGAGAGCTAAACCAGCGAGCAGCCTCGCTTTATAAAGAGAAAGAGAGCTAAACCAGCGAGCAGCCTCGCTTTATAAAGAGAAAGAGAGCTAAACCAGCGAGCAGCCTCGCTTTATAAAGAGAAAGAGAGCTAAACCAGCGAGCAGCCTCGCTTTATAAAGAGAAAGAGAGCTAAACCAGCGAGCAGCCTCGCTTTATAAAGAGAAAGAGAGCTAAACCAGCGAGCAGCCTCGCTTTATAAAGAGAAAGAGAGCTAAACCAGCGAGCAGCCTCGCTTTATAAAGAGAAAGAGAGCTAAACCAGCGAAAGCAGCCTCGCTTTATAAAGAGAAAGAGAGCTAAACCAGCGAGCAGCCTCGCTTTATAAAGAGAAAGAGAGCTAAACCAGCGAGCAGCCTCGCTTTATAAAGAGAAAGAGAGCTAAACCAGCGAGCAGCCTCGCTTTATAAAGAGAAAGAGAGCTAAACCAGCGAGCAGCCTCGCTTTATAAAGAGAAAGAGAGCTAAACCAGCGAAAGCAGCCTCGCTTTATAAAGAGAAAGACAGCTAAACCAGCGAAGCAGCCTCGCTTTTATAAAGAGAAAGAGAGCTAAACCAGCGAGCAGCCTCGCTTTTATAAAGAGAAAGAGAGCTAAACCAGCGAAAGCAGCCTCGCTTTATAAAGAGAAAGAGAGCTAAACCAGCGAGCAGCCTCGCTTTATAAAGAGAAAGAGAGCTAAACCAGCGAGCAGCCTCGCTTTATAAAGAGAAAGAGAGCTAAACCAGCGAGCAGCCTCGCTTTATAAAGAGAAAGAGAGCTAAACCAGCGAGCAGCCTCGCTTTATAAAGAGAAAGAGAGCTAAACCAGCGAGCAGCCTCGCTTTATAAAGAGAAAGAGAGCTAAACCAGCGAGCAGCCTCACTTTATAAAGAGAAAGAGAGCTAAACCAGCGAGCAGCCTCGCTTTATAAAGAGAAAGAGAGCTAAACCAGCGAGCAGCCGCGCTTTATAAAGCAGTGTGTAACGGCTGTGTAATTTCGTCTTGAAGTCCAGTCCCATGTTAATAGAGTCAATGCAGCTATGGACAAAAGTTTAGCATCACCTAGAATTTAAGGATTCAGACATAACACAAAAAACAAACAAACAAAAAAAACTATATGAACATAATTTAGATATTTTATTTAACTTTAGTTTTTGTATTTGCTGTGTTGCTGTGATGAATACTTTTTTTAGATTTAAACCTGTCGTTTTCTGTCTCTTATATGAATAATGATTATGCAAACGTGATTTCCAGCCCATTCAAAATGTATATTCTCCTTCATGTGTTTTCAGATATATATGAGGTGCAGAATGGGGGGGGGGGGCATTGCAAAACCCTACCTGGCGCATTGAAACATGACATCCAACACGATTCGACTGCAATATAGAAACAGATGAGAACTGGTCGATATAGCAGAGGAGAACTGACCGATATAGAAGGTGATGACTGACCGATATAGCAGAGGGAACTGATCGATATAGCAGAGGGAACTGATCGATATAGCAGAGGGAACTGATCGATATAGCAGAGGAGAACTGATCAATATAGCAGAGGAGAACTGATCAATATAGCAGATGAGAACTGGTCGATATAGACGGTGATGACTGACCGATATAGCAGAGGAGAACTGATCAATATAGCAGAGGGAACTGATCGATATAGCAGAGGAGAACTGATCAATATAGCAGAGGAGAACTGATCAATATAGCAGAGGAGAACTGATCGATATAGCAGAGGGAACTGATCGATATAGCAGAGGAGAACTGATAAATATAGCAGAGGAGAACTGATCGATATAGCAGAGGGAACTGATCGATATAGCAGAGGAGAACTGATAAATATAGCAGAGGAGAACTGATCAATATAGCAGAGGAGAACTGATCAATATAGCAGATGAGAACTGGTCGATATAGACGGTGATGACTGACCGATATAGCAGAGGAGAACTGATCAATATAGCAGAGGGAACTGATCGATATAGCAGAGGGAACTGATCAATATAGCAGAGGAGAACTGATCAATATAGCAGAGGAGAACTGATCGATATAGCAGAGGGAACTGATCGATATAGCAGAGGAGAACTGATAAATATAGCAGAGGAGAACTGATCAATATAGCAGAGGAGAACTGATCGATATACCAGAGGGAACTGATCGATATAGCAGAGGAGAACTGATAAATATAGCAGAGGAGAACTGATCAATATAGTAGAGGAGAACTGATCAATATAGCAGAGGAGAACTGATCGATATAGCAGAGGAGAACTGATGGATATACAGTGCCTTATGAAAAGTATTCGCCCCTTGAACTTTTGCGACCTTTTGCCACATTTCAGGCTTCAAACATAAAGATATGAAACTGTAATTTTTGTGAAGAATCAACAACAAGTGGGACACAATCATGAAGTGGAACGAAATTTATTGGATATTTCAAACTTTTTAACAAATAAAAACTGAAAAATTGGGTGCAAAATTATTCAGCCCCTTTACTTTCAGTGCAGCAAACTCTCTCCAGAAGTTCAGTGAGGATCTCTGAATGATCCAATGTTGACCTAAATGACTAATGATGATAAATAGAATCCACCTGTGTGTAATCAAGTCTCCGTGATAAATGCACCTGCACTGTGATAGTCTCAGAGGTCCGTTTAAAGCGCAGAGAGCATCATGAAGAACAAGGAACACACCAGGCAGGTCCGAGATACTGTTGTGGAGAAGTTTAAAGCCGGATTTGGATACAAAAAGATTTCCCAAGCTTTAAACATCCCAAGGAGCACTGTGCAAGCGATAATATTGAAATGGAAGGAGTATCAGACCACTGCAAATCTACCAAGACCTGGCCGTCCCTCTAAACTTTCAGCTCATACAAGGAGAAGACTGATCAGAGATGCAGCCAAGAGGCCCATGATCACTCTGGATGAACTGCAGAGATCTACAGCTGAGGTGGGAGACTCTGTCCATAGGACAACAATCAGTCGATACTGCACAAATCTGGCCTTTATGGAAGAGTGGCAAGAAGAAAGCCATTTCTTAAAGATATCCATAAAAGTGTCATTTACAGTTTGCCACAAGCCACCTGGGAGACACACCAAACATGTGGAAGAAGGTGCTCTGGTCAGATGAAACCAAAATCGAACTTTTGGCAACAATGCAAAACGTTATGTTTGGCGTAAAAGCAACACAGCTCATCACCCTGAACACACCATCCCCACTGTCAAACATGGTGGTGGCAGCATCATGGTTTGGGCCTGCTTTTCTTCAGCAGGGACAGGGAAGATGGTTAAAATTGATGGGAAGATGGATGGAGCCAAATACAGGACCATTCTGGAAGAAAACCTGATGGAGTCTGCAAAAGACCTGAGACTGGGACGGAGATTTGTCTTCCAACAAGACAATGATCCAAAACATAAAGCAAAATCTACAATGGAATGGTTCACAAATAAACATATCCAGGTGTTAGAATGGCCAAGTCAAAGTCCAGACCTGAATCCAATCGAGAATCTGTGGAAAGAACTGAAAACTGCTGTTCACAAATGCTCTCCATCCAACCTCACTGAGCTCGAGCTGTTTTGCAAGGAGGAATGGGCAAAAATTTCAGTCTCTCGATGTGCAAAACTGATAGAGACATACCCCAAGCGACTTACAGCTGTAATCGCAGCAAAAGGTGGCGCTACAAAGTATTAACTTAAGGGGCTGAATAATTTTGCACTCAATTTTTCAGTTTTTATTTGTTAAAAAGTTTGAAATATCCAATAAATTTCGTTCCACTTCATGATTGTGTCCCACTTGTTGTTGATTCTTCACAAAAAATTACAGTTTCATATCTTTATGTTTGAAGCCTGAAATGTGGCAAAAGGTCGCAAAGTTCAAGGGGGCCGAATACTTTCGCAAGGCACTGTAGCAGAGGAGAACTGATCGATTTAGAAGGTGATGACTGGTCGATATAGAAGGTGATGACTGATCGACATAGCAGAGGAGAACTGATCAATATAGCAGAGGAGAACTGATCAATATAGAAGGTGATGACTGATCGATATAGCAGAGGAGAACTGATCAATATAGCAGAGGAGAACTGATCGATATAGCAGAGGAGAACTGATCAATATAGCAGAGGAGAACTGATCGATATAGCAGAGGAGAACTGATCAATATAGCAGAGGAGAACTGATCGATATAGCAGAGGAGAACTGATGGATATAGCAGAGGAGAACTGATCGATTTAGAAGGTGATGACTGGTCGATATAGAAGGTGATGACTGATCGACATAGCAGAGGAGAACTGATCAATATAGCAGAGGAGAACTGATCGATATACCAGAGGGAACTGATCGATATAGCAGAGGAGAACTGATAAATATAGCAGAGGAGAACTGATCGATATACCAGAGGGAACTGATCGATATAGCAGAGGAGAACTGATAAATATAGCAGAGGAGAACTGATCAATATAGCAGAGGAGAACTGATCAATATAGCAGAGGAGAACTGATCGATATAGCAGAGGAGAACTGATGGATATAGCAGAGGAGAACTGATCGATTTAGAAGGTGATGACTGGTCGATATAGAAGGTGATGACTGATCGACATAGCAGAGGAGAACTGATCAATATAGAAGGTGATGACTGATCGATATAGCAGAGGAGAACTGATCAATATAGCAGAGGAGAACTGATCGATATAGCAGAGGAGAACTGATCAATATAGCAGAGGAGAACTGATCGATATAGCAGAGGAGAACTGATCAATATAGAAGGTGATGACTGATCGATATAGCAGAGGAGAATTGGTCGATAAAGAAGGTGATGACTGATCGATATAGCAGAGGAGAATTGGTCGATATAGAAGGTGATGACTGATCGATATAGCAGAGGAGAACTGATCAATATAGAAGGTGATGACTGATCGATATAGCAGAGGAGAATTGGTCGATATAGAAGGTGATGACTGATCGATATAGCAGAGGAGAACTGATCGATATAGCAGAGGAGAATTAATCGATATAGCAGAGGAGAATTGATCGATATAGCAGAGGAGAATTGGTTGATATAGCAGAGGAGAATTGATCGATATAGCAGAGGAGAATTGGTTGATATAGCAGAGGAGAATTGATCGATATAGCAGAGGAGAATTGGTTGATATAGCAGAGGGAACTGGTCGAATGGTATTTGAACTTTCGATTTCCCAACATAGTAACGAGCTCCTGGTTACAGAGACATTAACTCAGTTATGTAACACACCGCCCTCTGTCGCTCCCTCCAGCACAGGTAAAGCATTGTCACTTTCGATGTCACTAACTCCATTTCGACTGAAGACATTTCGACACTTTGAAAGGTAACTCTTTTCTTAACAATAATACATTATTTAGAAACTGGAGGAGATCGACAAATCTGTACATTGTTTGTACAGATATCTGTACGATATTTTATAAGTTCTGTCAGTCATTTTAAAACTTTTTTTTTTCACATAATGTGCAATGTATTTATTTTGTTTTGGCCTTACCCATAGTATTCTGAGGCCATCAGTAATTTCCTGTAAAAGGGATAACATTTGCAATAATATTGAACATTTAAACAAAGTGGTTTTTTTTCTTCAGTGTTCGGTATTATTAACATTACAGACATTGAGATTTTTAACGTGTTTTCTAACATGATTTTCAGCTTTTAATATCACAAAATAACATTAACAGTGAATGAAAGTAAAAACAGGTTCATAAATAAGTGAAAGCCCCATGAAATCCGTTTTATTATTTTCTCATTTCAGTTTTTACCGTTTTAAAAAATGTAATTAAGTTGATTTAATTAAACTTATGTACACCGCAGGCGCAGTGAACAACTCACAGTGAAAATCTACATACAGGTGTTTAGTACAGGTTTATATTGCACAGTTTTTCCAGTGCTGGTTACTCTGCCTCTGATTCGTGTAAAACACTCACTCAGTCCACACACAGGTGTTTAGTACAGGTTTATAAGGCACAGTTTTTCCAGTGCGGTTAACTCTGCCTCTGACTCGTGTAAAACACTCACTCAGTCCACACACAGGTGTTTAGTACAGGTTTATAAGGCACAGTTTTTCCAGTGCTGGTTACTCTGCCTCTGACTCGTGTAAAACACTCACTCAGTCCACACACAGGTGTTTAGTACAGGTTTATAAGGCACAGTTTTTCCAGTGCTGGTTACTCTGCCTCTGACTCGTGTAAAACACTCACTCAGTCCACACACAGGTGTTTAGTTCAGGTTTATGGTGCTATGTCGCTGACATGGTGAATATAATTTAGCTCCTGTGTGTTGCACTGGAATCAGAGAAGGAGGGAAACGCTATTTTTCTCAGTAACTCTGTGGTGCTTTGACTGTGAATTCAGGAGCTGCTCGTCGGTTCTAGTCCCTGCTGCAGGCGCGTGTAACAGAGGCTGGGTCAGTGACGTGTCTTTATATTAGCGAGAGCCGCCATCATTGTAGTCCAGAGCTCTGTCTGGACAGCAGAACTACAGGAAACCCGATCCAAAGTGAGAGATCACTAGGTGATCAATTGGTCCAATTCAGAAAATAATTGGTTCAATTAAGTAATTGAGAAGTGGAGTGGAGCGATAACCAGAAGACCCTGCAGCTGTCCAAGACCAGGACTGACCACCCCCGCTCTGCACTGTTTAATAACTGACCCGTTTCAATTGTGTTGCAGAAGAGAAACACAGCTACCTGAGGGATGGGTTGTTGTATATGCAGATACATGTCAAGAAAGCGTGACAGGTAATATTAGTTGTTTCTTCACTCTGCGGCGGCAGGCATGCTCCAGTTTAATAACACACCTGATGACTCAATTAAACCATCCTAACATGAGGATTATGAACCTGTCTTTGCAGAAAAAGATTGAAAAGTTAATCAGAGAAAAGGTGGAAGAGTTCAGCAGAGAGTTCAAGAGGATTGAGGAGTTCATCTGGCTGTTTGAAGAGGAGAAGCCGCTGATAGAAAGGAACCTCGGAGAACTCAGTGGAATCGCTGATGGACTGGACGAGGCCCACAGGAAGGCAGCCATCGCTAAGACCGCAGGGAGTTCTATTAGTGCAGCCGGGGATCATGACCATTGCAGGGTTAGCTCTGGCTCCTTTTACACTTGGAGCCTCCACTGTACTGGCTGCTGTAGGGCTTGGTGCAGGTGTAGCTGGAGGAGTCACCAATGTTACCACAGAAATAGTAAAGGCTTCCAGTGATGGAGATGATAACAAGAGAGCAGAGGCAATAGTGGCTATAATTCAATCTAAAATGAGTGCACTTGGAGAATCAGTCAATAATGCCTGCCTAACACTTTCTAAGTGGGATGAAAATCATATAGAAAAGGTTCGTCTTATATTAAAAGCAGGTCGTCAATTTGGTTCTACATGCCGTTCTGTGGGTAACATTGCTTCCATGGTAAAGACGTTTAAAATACTTACAGCTAACCCCGCCCTCAAAGCACTGGCGAAGCAAGTGACTGCAGTAAGCAGCAGCGCTGCAAAGGGAATTAAAGGCGCGAGTGCTCTCAAAGGCGTGGTTTCCGAAGCCGCTCCTGTGGCACTCTCGAAAGGAGCCAGAATAGCTGGAGGTGTTGTTGCCGCAGTCTTTGTGGCTTGGGATGTCTATGACATCACTAAGAACTCCATTGACATTCATAACGGGTGTAAGACTGAAAGAGCGAAAGAGATTCGAGAGCTGGTGGAAAATGTAAAAGGAGTTTTGAAAAACTGGAAGGCGTCTATTCAGACATGAAGGGATGTATGTGAGTTGATCGGGTGTAAAACACGGCAGTCAGGGCTGTAGAGGTCCGTGCATTCCAAAGCGATCTTCCTGTCAAATCTGCTCACGCCCCAGCAGTGGAAAGCGGCTTTGCAGTTTAACCATTTCAAATTACAGTTAATAACATTGCACTGAACCATTGCGATCTCAGGGACGCGACTTTCTGTCAGGGCTTGAAATATCCTTGATCTCTCGGGGCGGCGGCAGCCAAACCAACCAGCTCTGAATTTCATGTGCAAATCCTGTAGCTTTAATATTAGCTTGTTGAGAGAATTCGTCACCCAGCGGCTATTCAGTGTAAAATGAACTAATTACAGCGCGCAGCATAAACCGCTAGGATACGTAAAAGATGCTTATATATACTAATCCATTGAAGCTCACGTTAACTGACTATCTCATATAAGAATGGAAAGATAATGAATTTGCAGCTGCTGTCTTTCCTTTCCCGTTATTATTATAATTATTATTATTTATTTCTTAGTAGACTTACAATTGTTACAAAATATCACATTACACAGATATCACATTATTTTTACATACAATTACATTATTTTTTGCACATTATTTTTACATACAATTCCCCATTTATACAGTTGGGTTTTTACTGGAGCAATCTAGGTAAAGTACCTTGCTCAAGGGTACAGCAGCAGTGTCCCCCCCACCTGGGATTGAACCCACGCCCCTCCGGTCAAGAGTCCAGAGCCCTGACCGCTACTCCACACTGCTGCCCCCTGTTGCATTTGACATAATCCTGTATTATCTGAGTCTCTATTCTGTACGAAACGCAACCTGTGCTTTTGAAAGAAGATGAATAAAATGATATTAATCACAAACGGGGTGTCTGCGCTGTGTGTGTTTTCAGTTTTTCTTGCTATCCAGATTAAATTTTTTTTTTTTTTTTTACAGTTTTGAATTTGAGGTTGTGCGTGTTCGTTTGTTGTTTCTTTGTGCACAATGCACCTGACGGTATAATAAATACTGACACAGCACATGTTTAGCCTGTATTTAGTTTCTGCACTGGTATTGGGTGCTGATTATAGTCACAGGAGACTCCGTCCTTGGAGAGATTGGCCCTGAATATCAAAGCTCTTTCGAATGCATGTATGTATTTATTTCTTAGCAGACGCCCTTATCCAGGGGGGCGACTTACAATTGTTACTGCTCTCCCTCACCCTCGCTCCTTTCCACTCTCGTTCTCCCCTCACTCTCACTCTGTCTCTCTCCCTCAAGGTCATGGTGCTCTGGAGATGCCCTCTCTCTCTCTCTCTCTCTCTCTCTCTCTCTCTCTCTCTCTCTCTCTCTCTCTCTCTCTCTCTCTCTCTCTCTCTCTCTCTCAATTCAATTCAATTCAAAGTGCTTTATTGGCATGACTTATTTTCCACAGTGTTGCCAAAGCAATTCCATACATATTACGAACAGATGCATATATATATATATATATATACTCAATGACTAGACTTTTGTCAAGTAGCAGTGGATTTTGGAGGAAAAATCCTACCCGGTCATGGTAAATAGGGGCCTGTTTCAAATTTCTCTTTTTTGTGGTACAGTAGAATACACGTGTCCCATTTTAACAATGTCTGAGGAAATTTGACACCCACTTGGTCGTAAAAAATGTTTTTTTTTTCTACAAAAAACGACATGTTCTTTGTCATTTCATACAACAGCAGTACATTCTACATGTAATAAAAAGGTTCATATTATATACAATAAAATAATTAGGACTTGAATTTTTATTTTCCATCACTGTACCTGCTTTTAAATTTTAATTAGCATGAAGTCGTCTCTGCATCCTAATTAAGAAAAAAAATATTCATTGCTATCTAAGGTTAAGATTATTTTGATGTTGTTTTTTTGTCAACACATCTATCCTATTGGATGCTAAATTAGGGAACTAATCGTCTCCTTTTTAATTCAATATTCGCCAGTGAAATCAGGCTGAATCAGACTATGAAGGTGAAAAGCATTGAGTTTCATTTGTAATCCACAACTTTATATATATGCTTTCATTTTATATATATATATATATATGCTTTCATTCGACTTAATGAAGCAAAATGACATTTAAAACACATTGCAAAAGTCGACCTGGCGTATTGAAACATGACACCCAGCACGATTTGACGAAACAGGTGACGATTGATCGAGATAGCAGAGGAGGACAGTATTTAAACTTTCGATTTCCCAGTATAGAAACTAGCTCCTCACCTCCGCCCCTCCGCCGCTCCCACCAGCACAGGTAAAGCATTGCCACTTTCGATGTCACTAACTCCATTTCGACTGAAGACATTTCGACACTTTGAAAGGTAACTCTTTTCTTAACAATAATACATTATTTAGAAACTGGAGGAGATCGACGAACCTGTGCATTATTTTTAAAAAATGATATTTTATAAGTTCAGTCAGTCATTTACACTCATTCGGGGGAATATTTTGTCACGGCTTGTTTTGCGAGTCTGCATTCCATTGTATTATACTGTAAATGAAAGCGGACCCGGACTAGGTTTTATAATAATAATACACGGTTTCTAACTCACGTCTGGTACAGATTGCTATACAGAAACATTACATTTTACTGTAAATTACAAATCTGTTACATTTACACAGTGTCTAAAAGTGGATATCTGCACTGGAGGGAAGTGCACCGACCTGCGTCAAAATAGTTCTCCTAATGTAGGCAAATGATTGCGTTATTATTATTATTATTATTATTATTATTATTATTATTTATTTATTTATTTATTTATTTATTTAGCAGACGCCTTTATACAAGTAACGATTGCTACAGTAACGATTGCTAACATACTCAAATGTATTGTGTTCGTCTCTCCCGTCTCCCCCTCTACCCAAATGAATAATTTAATTAAATTAAACAGAAATCGGGCGAAGAAGAATAACAAATAAAAACATGCATTACAAATAAAAACACCTGACAGTGGAAGCGTGGAAGCGCGGTCCAAAGCTTTGTGAATGGAGGCTGTTCTGATGTATTTTTAAAATATATTTTATAATATATATATATATATATATATATATATATATATATATATATATATATATATATATATATATATATATATATATATATACAAACGAAGGGCTTTTGCCGGAAACGTCCTGAAAATAAAACATTTTTAATATTTTAAACTTTTGTGTACATCTTTTAAAAACTTTTTCTTTCATATATATATATATATATATATATATATATATATATATATATATATATATATATATATATATATAAACTCTAATGTAGCTTGGTCCCCAGATAAACATAGTATTAAGTGTCCAAATAATATAGTTTTAATAAAACAAATTCAAACTCGTCGCCTCTCCTCCTCACAGCCGTTCTCTCGGCTTTCTTGGTGCTCGCGCGCCCTTTGTGGCTCAAACTCATAATAATGGTCGAAGTGAGTGAAGACACTGAGCTCTAGGTTTTGTGAATGGAGGCTGTTCTGCTGTGAGTATATCAGGGTGCTCTGTGCTCCCCTCGTTAATGATCGCGTTGCTATAGGTTTTGTGAATGGAGGCTGTTCTGCTGTGAGTATATCAGGGTGCTCTGCGCTCCCCTCGTTAATGATCGCGTTGCTATAGGTTTTGTGAATGGAGGCTGTTCTGCTGTGAGTATATCGGGGTGCTCTGTGCTCCCTCGTTAATGATTATAATTGTGTTGCAGACTCAAAACACAGCTAACGGAGGAACAAGTGATTTAAGATACAGACATGGACAGGACTCCAAGGACAATAAACAGTACAGCTGAACCATCTGATCTGTCAGAAGATCATGACAGGTAATCTCATGTCTCTTCACTGTGCAGAGGCATGCATGCTCCAGTTTAATAACACACCTGATGACTCCAGTCCAGGTTCACCAGCAGTACCAGCACCTCAATGACTCTCCCAGGAACTGCTGCCCTTTCACTTGGGAGCTGTGTTTTTTACATGTGTGATTCACCTCAACAGAGAGCAGGACGAGGAGGAGACGGAGAGGAGGGAGGACAAGGAGGAATTGGAGAGACTGAGGAGGGAGGAGGTGGAGAAACTGAGGATGGGAATGGAGGAACTGAGGATGGGGATGGAGGAACTGAGGAGGGAGATGAAGGAGGTGAAACTGTGGATGGTGATGGAGGAACTGAAGAAAATAAAGGAAGAGAAACTGAGGAAGGAGCTGGAGGAGAAACTGAAGAGCGAGAAGGAGAGACTGAGGAAGGAGCTGGAGGAGAAACTGAAGAGGGTGATGCGGGAGGGACAGGGGAGGGAACTGGAGCAGAAACTGAGGGTGAGATGGAGAAACTAAGAATGGAGGGGGAGTATGTGTAATATTTCATGATAGATGTTGTCACAAAGATTGGGTAAGAACAATAGGGTGCATTGCTACAACAAAATGGGACCATAATAATAATAATAATAATAATAATAATAATAATAATAATAATAATAATAATAATAATAGCACTTGTAGCAGGGCTGTTGGGACCTTTACAGGTCATGCAGGGTTATGAGCTCCACTGTATAACTGTTCATATTTGTGTATCAAGTCAGTATAATTGTTTTAAGATGTGTTCATAGTAATATTTAGTATTTAGGCTCCAAGTAAACAAGACCACGCAAACAGGTGTGTTGTGTCTCTATAGCAGCCTGAGAACAAATATCCATTTATAATTCTTATAATCTTGTAAATCCTTTTTTTTTTATCAATATTTTTATTCACTACCGTATGAATAAATACTTAGAAATAGAAATAAATAAAATAAAAATGTTTATAGTTCTTTTGTCTTTCTTTCGTTCTCTTTTTTGGAAGGGCGGGATATGTCTTACAGTACAACAAATAAATAAATAATAAATAAATAAATAAATAAATAAATAAATAAATAAAACAGAAACAATAATATTTACAATTGGAAAGAGAAAAGCAACTGATAGACTCACAACCACTGAAATGAAATCCTTGGAAAACTATGAGCAACTGCAACAGGAATTAAAAGATACATCTACATAATTTGAAAACAATTGACACTCGTATTTGGTATAAAGTTGATGCTGTGAAACAGGCGCCATTTCGGCTCTCACAGAGTCGGCACCGCGTTGCAAACAGCAGGGCAGCTGGAGCCAAAATGGCGGACACGGTGACGCAGTTTCAGAACCTCTCCTCGGTCGCCTAGCAACAAGGCGCTCAGAGGACCAACGTCATCAGCGGTCCAGCAGATCGAGCGCTCGAATGGCGGTTGGTTTATTTTTTCCAGCCGTTAAAGAGAAGACGGCAGAGCGCGTTTACTTTACTTTGTAAACACATTTATAATGAACACAACAAAACCAAACACATTTAGACGTCAAAAAGTGTATCCTGTCTTTGAATTGCGCGTTTACTCGAGATAATAATCCCAGCGTTAGAGAGGTATTACCCTCGCATGGCGCCCATCGATCCCTGCTCGCCTCCCGCCTCTCTCAAGCAGGACTGTGTGTTTATTTAGTATAACACTGAACACAGTGTAACGCGGCATTATTTACTGGATGGAAAGCGGCGGTCACAGTGTTGGTGTGTCCAGCCTTGAGCCAGAGTGACCGGGAGGGACATGTATGACCGCTTAACCACCCGGACCGCTTACTGACCACAAACACCAAGATATGAATGAGGAGCTGAGCGGGAAAGCGGCGAGATTCTTCAACATGAATCCCACGAATCCGGGTACAAACCACTGCACTTGTGTCAGGTGTCTTCACAATTAAAATCATTTTTTAGTTTATTTTTTTGCCAAGTGGTGAATTATTACTTGATTCGTATCTAAAAAAAGTAAATAAACTCTTACCTGAATGAATTTTCTTCCCTAAATCTTCTCCCAGGTTCGATATTTTTTAACCTTTTTGCTTCGTTCGTTTCACGTTTTTTCAGAGGGAAAAAAGTAAATGTATATATTTTTTAAAAACATTATACTATTAAGTTTTGAAATAATATATTTTTTTTTTAATAGAACTAAAAGAAAATTCAAACTCGTCGTCTCTCCTCACAACCATCTTCGCGGTTTTCTTGGTGCTCGCGCGCCCCTTCGTGGCTCGAGCTCGCAATAAACGGTCGAGGTGAGGAGGGAAGAAACTGCGCTCCCGTGTCCGCCATTTTGGCTCCGTATGATAATCTATTTCAAAGGCGCTGGACTCCAGTTTAGAGCCGCAATGGCGTCAGTTTCACAGCCGCGTCTGTTATAGTCCTCAACACCGCGCTTGTTGTTGTGAAGTCACTCCAGGACAGGAGCGCCTCTTGAAGACGAGCATCCTCTCAAACCGAATCATTAAAATAACAAATATTGTCGCTGTTTTAAAACAAAAAACGCATTCCGGTGCGGTATGCTTTATTTGTGCCTGTCGAAAGTTCTCGACGGGTTAGTTTTAAATTGTAAACTCTGTGTTTATGCGTGAAAATTAAACCAAAAGACCTGCCAAACCACTGTCAATAGCATGAGGTAAAAATGTAATATATAGTTTGGGCAAAAGGGTTGTATGTTACTTTATTTATTTATTTATTTATTTGGAGGGGGGGGTGTATTATTTTGCTGTCCATTGTAAGTAACCCCCTGCTTACTTTCTCTCTAAATCTCTTGCTTTCCTATAATCCTCCCTCTTCAGATAATAAGCTTTAACGAGCCCCAGCTACACCTCAGCATTGCCCCGGTTGGTTCATTATTAAAGCGGGCTGTGAGGTGTGATATAAACTATAAACACGCACGATTATTTAAACTCTTTCGTGACTTGAATGTCTCAGGACACCTGTTTGTTCATCTTGGATTCCGGTCTGTTTGTTTGTCGCTCAACCCCAAGTACTGCTTGTTTTTGAACTAAATGTACTTTCGGTTTCATGTTCAACGCAGTTCTCTTCAGCCTCACGGAAGAGACGCGCTTGTGGTGAAGTTGGTGAGTCGATTTTATACTTTTTATCATTGAAGATAGTGGTTTATAAAACTATATTCATAATAATAATAACAATAATAATACAAACAGCAATACAATAAATACATAGTAATAATAATAGTAATAATAATAATAATAATAATAATAATAATAATAATAATATATTTATGCATTGAACGGGTGTTTCTGCGTCATAGGGCCGCCACTCACACACAAGCGCTATCCAAACCAATTCAATGTCATTTCAATTCTGTGCAATGATCTTATTCATGTATTTGTCAGGTGAAAGCAGCGAGACAGATATAGCTGTGCTTGATATTAACCGGAGTGTTTCACAAACCTGCACCTTGTTTGTTTTTAGCATTAGGATCTACAGGACTCTGTCGTCCATTTTAGTTTTTTAGACGCCCTGTTCCTTTTACTTTCAAATAGTTGAAGCGACGCGTTTCAGACGCAAGCTGCTCGGGTACTTATTTACTGTTACAAACTTTGTTAAAAAAAAACAAACAAAAAAAACTCAGAACATTTGATTTCTGAACGGGTGAATTAGGATTAAGCTTTAGAACTAATTTAGAACGGATTATTGGAATGTTAAGGACTGCGGGTCGGGTCGAGTGTTCTCCGTCCGAAATATATATATATATATATATATTCCTTCTGGTATCCTTGGCGACTTAATTGCTGAGCCTTTTTTAATTTAACGTGTTTGCGAATATCATAACAGCGCTTTTGTTTTGAACACGTGATGCATTTCTTTTAGAGCCCGCACTGTTTCCAGAAGCGGCTGTGGTGTCCCATATTTAGGACCCATCTGTCTGTTTAAAAACAGCGCGGTTTTATTTTGCAGGACCAGCTCTATTGTTTTTAGCGTTTTCTAAAATGCTTTGACAGCTTCGGGCTGCACATCTGGGGTATTAGCAAGCGCGGAGGTGTCCAGGACATCCGTTTGATTCCGCCGTGTCTGCGCAGGAGAACAAAGGCGAATGTAATCAGGGAATGTGTTGGAAGAGACACCCGTGGTCATGTCTGTAAAATTGGGAACAGCGAATGCGCGATTTGAATTAATTCGAGTAGAAAGAGATTCTCGTGGTGGCTTGCGAGTGGAGAATACAGTTCAATACTGCCTTGAGAATCGGTGGAGCAACTCGACTCCAGTTCCATATTCCACTGGAGAACCAATTCTCGAAAAAATTCAAATGTTTGAGAATGGAGCCCAGTATGAGGAATGGTATGCGAATGAAGTGGGTACCTAATTAACATACCCACCCCACGAGGTCGGAGTGAGTATGTTCTGGTTCTGCCTGTTTCAATCAGTCCTGAAGGAGGCGGGCTCCTAATTCAAACAGGCCCTGAGGTTGAAAGGGATAATGAAGCTGAGATAAAGTGTTTGAGTGACTGCGACAACAAAAAGTGCTCTGAATGATTGCAAACAGCATGAAAATATAAGAGGCCGGTCTAAAAGAGAGAGAAAGAGAGATTTGAAGCGCTATACTCTTCAATAACTGACTTGTTTCAATTCTGTTGCAGGATCGAAACACGGACAACTGAGGAATGAGTGATTCAGTAGAGAGAGACATGGACAGGAATCCAAGGAGGAGGAGAAGAAGAAGCAGTAAAGATATTGAACCACCAAATCTGTCAGAAGACCATGACAGGTAATCTCATATCTCTTCACTGTGCAGAGGCATGCATGCTCCAGTTTAATAACACACCTGATGACTCCAGTCCAGGTTCACCAGCAGCACCAGCACCTCAATGACTCTCCCAGGAACTGCTGCCCTTTCACTTGGGAGCTATGTTCAGGGTTTGTAATGAATAGTAACATGTCTTGCGTGTTTCCCTCAACAGCGGGAACAGCGAGGAGGAGACAGAGAGAGTTCAGGACGACGAGGAGCAGGAGAAACTGAGGTTTGTTTTTCAATTTAAAAATACCCCACAGGTTTACAGCAGAGAATAAGCAGATTGAAATTCTCATTGTGTTTCTACGTCCCTCCTCACCAATTTATGGTCATGAGAGCGTGACCTTTCAACTCTGCCTGTGCATGTACAGTACTGTGGGGCGGGGAGTTGAAAGGTCACACTGTCACATGATGTGACTGGAATGAGGAAGGCTGTCTGGCAGGATTCTCTAGGACGAAGTTCAAAGCAGGGTAAAAGGCAGATTTAAAAATAAGGACTCAATGTTGGAGGAACGAGAACTCAGCACTGCAGAGCTTTATAGAGGTCTATAGGAAAGAGAACTCCACTCTCAACACTGCAGAGCTGTATAGAGGTCTATAGGAAAGAGAGCTCCTCTCTCAACACTGCAGATCTGTATAGAGGTCTATAGGAAAGAGATCTCCACACTGCAGAGCTGTATAGAGGTCTATAGGAAGAGAACTCCACTCTCAACACTGCAGAGCTGTATAGAGGTCTATAGGAAAGAGAACTCCACTCTCAACACTGCAGAGCTGTATAGAGGTCTATAGGAAAGAGAACTCCACTCTCAACACTGCAGAGCTGTATAGAGGTCTATAGGAAAGAGAGCTCCTCTCTCAACACTGCAGAGCTGTATAGAGGTCTATAGGAAACAGAACTCCCCTTCAACACTGCAGAGCTGTATAGAGGTCTATAGGAAAGAGAACTCAACACTGCAGAGCTGTATAGAGGTCTATAGGAAAGAGAACTCCACACTGCAGAGCTGTATAGAGGTCTATAGGAAAGAGAACTCCACTCTCAACACTGCAGAGCTGTATAGAGGTCTATAGGAAAGAGAACTCCACTCAACACTGCAGAGCTGTATAGAGGTCTATAGGAAAGAGAACTCCACACTGCAGAGCTGTATAGAGGTCTATAGGAAAGAGAACTCCACACTGCAGAGCTGTATAGAGGTCTATAGGAAAGAGAACTCCACTCTCAACACTGCAGAGCTGTATAGAGGTCTATAGGAAAGAGAACTCCACACTGCAGAGCTGTATAGAGGTCTATTGGAAAGAGAACTCCACTCTCAACACTGCAGAGCTGTATGTCTTTATGATGATGATGATCAAGATGACTTGCTTTTGGGTTTCCCGTAGAGCTCTTGTATTGAAGGAAGAAATGAAGATCCAAGAATTTGTTCGGCAGTCTCCAGATCAGCTGAAGGAAATAGACAAGGCTGTGGGGGAACTGAAGAAGATCGCTGACGACATTCGTAATGACAGAGATGCCGTGGTTGTTGTGGCTCCAGCTTTTCTTCTCATTCGAAGAGGAGTACTGTTAGCTGCTTTAGGAGCACTAATAGCTGTTGTAGGAGCAGTGCTGTTGCTATTCACAGAGGGAGGTGTTACAGTGTTTGGAACAGGTGCGTGCTTTTTATAGTCAAGCAGGTATTGCCATTATAGCAGCATTAGCCTTGAGAGCTTACAATAAGAAGATAGAGGATATATGTGTAAATGCCAGCAGCAGGAAGGAGAGCTTGGCAGATCTGCCGCCACAGCGATTGAAGCTGTTTTAGAAGTAAAGAAACTCTCCGATCACTGGACACTGCTGCTGACTCAGATTATGAAAAGGTGTTTGAAATGCTAAAGACAGACTCAGGTCTCAGAGATCTGACAGAGAGGATGGAAGATGCTAGCGGCGCTGAGAAATTAGCAGATAGTCCGATAGATCAAATGGCTGAAACCATTTTTCCAAAGAACCTGGAAGAGTTTTATTCATGGTTTGGTATTATTGTAAGTTTTAATATCCGGGAGCAGAAAAACGAGAAGGCGCGTAAGATCGACGAGTGCGCTGTAAAGCTTGAGCAAAACCTGAAAGCGGTGAGAGAGATTCATGCAGCCATGACAACACGTTTGAATTGAAATCTTTCAGGTGAGTAACGCGTGTTGTGAAAGAGCAAGCGCGAGTCGGTAAATAACAGCTGTTAACTGTCCGGCAGGCACAACTGTGGCGGTTTAAGAGCGTATTAATGAGAATGGGTGTAACAGGAGTGAGGCCACTCCGGGCAAAGACCCCTTCATCTGCGGTTATTAGAGAGACTTGCGGATCAGAGAGTTTCCAATGTAAATAGAGATTTGTGTAGAACCGATTACAAAGCTGGTTCAGAGTGGTTCATTAAAGAAAAAAAATGATCTTGTGATTTTGAAATTTTAATGTCGTGATGACAAGATGAATTACACAGGATCTCGACAAAACAACTGCATTGCATTTAATTACTGTTCTATCTATATAATAACAACATTTGAATTCATTTTGTATGATCGTTGTTCATATCTGTGTACTAAATCAGTGTGTATGTGATTGTTTTGAGCTGTGTTCACAGTAGTGAGTATTTAGGTTCTAGGAACCGTGCAAAAAGGTGCATTGTGTCTATTAGCCCTGGCTATAGGACTACAGCTCCCAGCATGCCTCTGCACCCGTAGCACTGGTGAGGGATGCTGGGAGCTGTAGTTATTATTATTATTATTATTATTATTATTTATTTCTTAGCAGACGCCCTTATCCAGGGCAACTTACAATCGTAAGCAAACACATTTCAAGTGTTACAGTACAAGTAATAATACAATAAGAGCAAGATAAATACAATGACTAGTTCAAGCAAGTACAAGTGTCTACAGCCAACTGAGAATAATGTTCTTATAAACGCATGAATACCTTACTGTAAATGTTTTCATGCCCTACTGTGTCAATAAATACTTTATGGTAGAAATAAAAAAAAAAAAAGTTTGTCATTTTATTTATTTATTTATTTATTTTTTGAAAAGGGCGGGATATGCATTATACCACAACAAATAAATAAAACAGAAACAATAATATATTAGAAATGCAACTGATAGACTCACAATCACTGAAATGAAAACTATGAGCAACTTCAACAGGAATTAAAACATATATATACAGTTTGAAAACAATTGACACTCGCTCGTATTTGGTATAAAGTTGATGCTGTGAAACAGGCGCCATTTTGGCTCTTGGAGAGTCGCACCGCGTTGCGAACAACAGGGAAGCTGGAGCCAAAATGGCGGACACAGTGACGCAGTTTCAGAACCTCTAACCCTAACTCTAACTTCTCTCCCGCCCGCTAGAGGTCGCTGGGAGACCTCTTTTTAGACCGCGGTCTGTGCCGGTGTGAATCCATTCACAAGTTCAGACTGCAGTGTTCGTGCCCGTGCAGTAGAATGGCACGCAGCGGCCTTGTCTGTCACGAGAAATTGAAAACAGAAAGAACGCGCTCATATCAACATGCATTTATTGAAAATAAAATCAGGGTACGAGATGTTACAGACAATGACATTCTGTGCATTGTGTGAAATCTTAAACACACAAAATGCAGTGTTTACAGGACAAGCTTACACTTGGAATAGTGTATTATTATTATTATTATTATTATTATTATTATTATTATTATTTATTTCTTAGCAGACGTCCCTTATCCAGGGTGATTTACAGTCGTAAAACAAAAATACATTTCAAGAATCACAGTGCAAATAATAATACAATTAAGAGCAAGATAAATACAAGGACTTTGGTTCTAGCAAGTACAAGAATATGACAAAATCCGATTCAATAACGGAGCAGATAACAGTGTCAGTGATAGTTACATCAGGATATGATTAAATACGAAATACTACAGATTCAATAACACTTGTGACAGATTACAGTACTCTAAAGGATTAAATGCAGTAAAATAAGGGGCAGATAAGAGCAAGTATTATTATTATTATTATTTGTTTATTTAGCAGACGCCTTTATCCAAGGCTGACTTACAGAGACTAGGGTGTGTGAGCTATGCATCAGCTGCAGAGTCACTTACAACTACGCCTCACCCAAAGACGGAGCACAAGGAGGTTAAGTGACTTGCTCAGGGTCACACAATGAGTCAGTGGCTGAGGTGGGATTTGAACCGGGACCTTCTGGTTATAAGCCCGCTTTTTAACCACTGGACACACAGCCTCCCTCCTTAAAGAGCATTTAAGGAAGAGTGATAAAGTGTCCAGAGGGAAAAGAGGAGTTTCTACAGGTGCTGTCTGAAGAGGTGAGTCTTGAGGAGGCGCTGGAATGTGGTCAGGGACTGACCACAGTGTACAACGAAATCCAGAACATAAAAGTATATACTGATTTACACACCATGTTCACATGTACAATACAATGTATTACAAATAGTGATTTG
Source organism: Acipenser oxyrinchus oxyrinchus (assembly GCA_030684275.1). Taxonomy (NCBI): domain Eukaryota; kingdom Metazoa; phylum Chordata; class Actinopteri; order Acipenseriformes; family Acipenseridae; genus Acipenser; species Acipenser oxyrinchus. Next base: position 2,495,928 of record JAGXEW010000059.1, read on the forward strand.
ATCTCCAGAGAACAGAGGAGCTTTGTCTAAGTAGACAAGATATTGAAGGCAACACAATTCTGTACATTTTACAAACCTTATTGCGATATATTATAAAGACATTTCAGAGGGCTGGATCGCATCAATATCAGGGTCTAGTGCTGTATATTATAAAGACATTTCAGAAGGCTGGATCGCATCAATATCAGGGTCTAGTGCTGTATATTATAAAGACATTTCGGAGGGCTGGATCGCATCAATATCAGGGTCTAGCGCTGTATATTATAAAGACATTTCAGAGGGCTGGATCGCATCAATATCAGGGTCTAGTGCTGTATATTATAAAGACATTTCAGAGGGCTGGATCGCATCAATATCAGGGTCTAGCGCTGTATATTATAAAGACATTTCAGAGGGCTGGATCAGCATCAATATCAGGGTCTAGCTGTATATTATAAAGACATTTCAGAGGGCTGGATCGCATCAATATCAGGGTCTAGCGCTGTATATTATAAAGACATTTCAGAGGGCTGGATCGCATCAATATCAGGGTCTAGTGCTGTATATTATAAAGACATTTCAGAGGGCTGGATCGCATCAATATCAGGGTCTAGTGCTGTATATTATAAAGACATTTCAGAGGGCTGGATCGCATCAATATCAGGGTCTAGCTGTATATTATAAAGACATTTCAGAGGGCTGGATCGCATCAATATCAGGGTCTAGCTGTATATTATAAAGACATTTCAGAGGGCGGATCGCATCACTATCAGGGTCTAGTGCTGTATATTATAAAGACATTTCAGAAGGCTGGATCGCATCAATATCAGGGTCTAGTGCTGTATATTATAAAGACATTTCGGAGGGCTGGATCGCATCGATATCAGGGTCTAGCTGTATATTATAAAGACATTTCAGAGGGCTGGATCGCATCAATATCAGGGTCTAGTGCTATACATTATAAGGCTCCACACTGCTCTAGTCTGTATTACACACAGATTCTCTGCAGTCTGATCCACTGCACTTCACAGGAATCCAGTATTAACAATACATGCTTCCATTTCTATCACTCAGAAATGATTCTACATCTCTGCATGAGATCCCGAGAGCCCTGACTGTCGGGTTTTACAGATCTCTAATAAGTGAAATATACACCTTCACGTGTGAGTAGGCTGTTGCCAGGTTTGCTAGATCTGATTCCCCATTTTCCACCCAATTGCAAATCTCTGTCGCTCTTTTGGTTTTTGCATTTTATAAAATTTGATGCTGTTTTAATCCAGTCATAGTTATCCCAGTCGACAAAGTCTGTATCAAGATGTAGCACTTTGAGGGCTGGATTAGTTTCAATTACCGTCAACACGCTAGTAGCTTCTGTCACATCAGAGGACGCAGTAGCAAGCACGGCCATCTCTGCATAAAAATATCCAGTCCATTTAAAAGTGCTTGGCAGACCTCATTGGCTGATGTACCAAGCGCAGTTATTTTATACTGACTTCTGTTCAATATTTTCAATAATCTCTTCTCGTCGATCTCAGGACTGGCAGACATGGCAAGTCCTGCGATTGCTCTAGCCACAGCAAGCCCTCCCAGAGCCAGCAGAGTGGAGGTTCTGAGTGTAAGAGAAGACAGCGCTAGCCCTGCGCACCCTCGACAGCCACAGCGAGCCCTTTGCAATTGCAGCCTGTTCAGCCCTGTCTCTCTCCAGCAGTGTTTGAGACATGTGTTTGAGTTCTCTGAGGCATTCCTCAATCAAGGGCTTCTCTTTTTCAAACAGCCGGGCAAACTCCTTCATGGGCTCGAGGATCTCAGCAATCATTTTACTGCAAAGACAGGGTCATAATTGTAAAGTTCGGATGGTCTCCAATGTGTTCAATATTATACTCGTGTATTCTCTCTTGCATATCATCGTATCATGACATCATAAACACATTGTTAAAATAAAATGATTTTGTCTTGAAACGTGTTGATGGCATCGTGTTTTTCACATGCTTTTGTGTTGCCGCATTGCTGTGTTTAAAACTGATCCCAGTTTTCGAATGCTTCAGTTCTTCATGGCCAGTTTACATTTCTGACAATACTGGAATATTTTAAAATCTGCTTTGAGCTGCTTGGAGCTCGTCTAAAGAATGAACAGCCTTCCTCATTCCATTGAAATCATGTGACAGTGTGACCTTTCAACTCCCACAGTACTCTACATGCACAGTTGAAAGGTCACACTGTCTCATGACCATAGATTGGTGAGGAGGGACGTGCAGAAACACAATGAGAATTTCAATCTGCTTATTCTCGACTGTAAACCTGTGAGGGGAGGGTATTATTTTTGTTTTTAAATTGAAAAACAAACCTCTTCAGTTTCTCCCCTCCTCCCTAATCTGTCTCTCCTCCATCACTCTCTTCAGTTCCTCCACCTCCCTCATCAGTCTCTCCAGTTGCTCCTCGCTGTTCTTGCTGTTGAGGTGAAACACGCGTGTAAATAATCATCATCACAGTCATGTTACTATTCATTACAAACCCTGAACACAGCTCCCAAGTGAAAGGGCAGCAGTTCCTGGGAGTCATTGAGGTGCTGGTGCTGCTGGTGAACCTGGACTGGAGTCATCAGGTGTGTTATTAAACTGGAGCATGCATGCCTCCACACAGTGAAGAGACATGAGATTACCTGGCAGAGTCTCCTGACAGAGCAGGTGGGCCCAAATTTTTTTTCTTCTTCTCTTTGGATTCTTGTCCATGTCTCTCTCTCTCTTCTGAATCACTCGTTCCTCACTCAGCTGCTGTTTCTGCAATGGAATTGAAACAAGTCAATTATTAGAGTATAGAGCTTCAAAATGCCATTTTTTCTCTGACTCCTCTCTCTTTCTTTGCCTTCATTCCGAACGCTTCTCATTATCACAATTAGTCTGCTATTTATTTATTTATTTATTTATTTTGCATTTAATAACGAACCAATCCAAACACCATGAATATATCATACATTCTGTAAAATAGCGCCTGTATGATTGCAATCCATTTTCACATAGCGATTAACCCAAGTGACGGTGCTGCTGTCCACAGAGCTGCGTGTTTGTAATCGATAAACAGGCTCTGCTTTTCCACTAACTGTAACTGCCTTTGTGTGTCCCTGCTGATAATGTAGACTTTGTAACAGATCTGGATATAGTTTTATGATACAAAGCTGTAGTTTTATCATACAGGGCGCGGTAGACAGTTCAACATGAATTAAATAAACACAACTAACCAGATCTTACATTAACATTCACATAATGAGTTCTAGATTCCTTTAATGAAGTTAGTTTTGTAACACAGTTCTATGGCATAAATACGTATTTAATTCGCATGCAATAACTATTGTCTTTTCTTATTAAGTCAGGCTTTAGATTTGCCTGTAGTTTAGAGAAAGGAGAAAGGTGTGGTTTCTTTTAAAACGCGGATGTTAAGATTATTAATGTGTAAATATAAACACGACGCTGCTGTGAGCGACTCCAGTGAGAAACGATGAAGATCCGATTTCATAAGAACGATTTTCGAGGGTTCGGCTCTGAATCGCGGGCCGGGTTCAGTTAGAAAATCCGGGTCCGAGTTCAGTTCTTGTTTCAGACCCCGACAGAGATTCAGCAGTGACCAGACAGGCTTTTTATAAACTTACAACCAACTCAACTGATGATGATGATGATGATGATGATGATGATGATGATGATGATGATGATGATGATGATGATGATGATGATGATGATGATGATGATGATTTTAGGCGTTACTAGCAGTATTGTGAGTGAATACAAACATTTCCATATGGACTGTGAGCCAAACAAGACAAACCTGCTCGAATAACAAGAATTGAACGCTTCAGATAAACCGGAAGCAGCCACAATCACAATAAACCAGTTTCCTGCATAAGAATAAGCAGCGTGACACGTGACGGGCGTTTTTTAGTTTTTGTAAATAATGTTTCTATTTAACTTTACCTTTAAAAGCGCTGAAGTCTCTCCAGTCTCTTTTTCCCCCTCATGTCGCAGTTCTCTGTTGCAGTAGACTTTGTTCCGGTACACAGTATAGTTAACTGAGAGTCTTATGATACATTAGAAACTCATTCGGTCGCCAATCAGCTTCCAGCCCCAGCGGGATCTGTCATCAGATAGTGGAAAATGATTCAGTCGCATCAGCCAATCAGCTTCCAGCCCCAGCGGGCTTCTGTCATCAGACAGTGGAAAATGATTCAGTCGCATCAGCCAATCAGCTTCCAGCCCCAGCGGCTCTGTCATCAGACAGTGGAAAATGATTCGGTCGCATCAGCCAATCAGCTTCCAGCCCCAGCGGCTTCTGTCATCAGACAGTGGAAAATGATTCGTCGCATCAGCCAATCAGCTTCCAGCCCCAGCGGGATCTGTCATCAGACAGTGGAAAATGATTCGGTCGCATCAGCCAATCAGCTTCCAGCCCCAGCGGATCTGTCATCAGATAGTGGAAAATGATTCGGTCGCATCAGCCAATCAGCTTCCAGCCCCAGCGGGATCTGTCATCAGATAGTGGAAAATGATTCGGTCGCATCAGCCAATCAGCTTCCAGCCCCAGCGGGCTCCTGTCATCAGACAGTGGAAAATGATTCGGTCGCATCAGCCAATCAGCTTCCAGCCCCAGCGGCTTCTGTCATCAGACAGTGGAAAATGATTCGGTCGCATCAGCCAATCAGCTTCCAGGAGCTGTAATCAGTCAGGTACAGCTTGTGTGTGTTTTATGAAGCAGCGCGGCGCTTCTCAGCGAGCGTGAGTGTAAATCTCTTACCGGTACCTACTCTAGACAGCTCTGTTTCATTCAAACTGAACTACAGGACAGTCAGGGAGCCAAGGCATTCACACGGGAGATTGCATATACAGTTTTACAAACAGGTGCTTTGGCAGCTCAAAACAGGAATCAGAAATATATTCACAAACCTTTAACTGATGAATGTGTTCTGTTCTTATTAATAAATTTTAATATTCACTAAACCGCTAGGACGATGATTTTTGGCAGCGGTTTCAAGCAGTTTCGTGAATATAAAACGGTGTTGTAACTTGTTGTTACTCAGTAGTCAAGCGGACGTGTGCTGAGAATTTTGTCCCCTTGTAATATTTCGCGGACTCTCCTGGTCAGTACGGACCCCCAGTTTGAGAACCAGTGTCCCAAACGAGGTGTACTCGCATTGCTGTACGAATGACAAAAGAGCCGTGAAAATGTCAAAAAAACAAGAGAAGATGCATTTAATAGCACATAATAACAAAGCAAGTAGGTCCGCATAGAGAGAACACCAGTAAAGTTCTGCAGCGTCTCCTCTTTCATCCGGGTTCCATGCAGTCAGCGCTGCGGAAGTGCTGTCCAATCCTTTCGCACACCCTCCACAGTTTCAATAGCAAAGGTTTTGGTCCACTGTATAATTGTGCACACGACTACTGGCCACGATTGCCTTCGTATGGACGTGCTGGAGAAATGAAGCTCTTACAGGTTACATCTGGAATCTGGAATCAGCATTTCTGATTCGATTTACACCTAGTCTTCAATACACTCGGTCCTGTAAACGCATGCGTATGTTTTCTGTGTGAATTTTAAAACAAGGACCAATATCCTGGAACGCAGCTTCATTCATTGTTGGATGGGGGTGGAAAATTGGATTATGCGTGTGAATGTAGTTGAAGAAAATGGGAAAATATTCTAATGCCATTCAGCCTTAGTATTTACTGTCGTGCATCAATACAGTTCCACCCGTAATTTTCTAAAGTTCCAGAAAATGGGGTGGGGTGGGGTGGGAGTGGGGGTGGGGAGTATGTTAATTAGGTACCCACTTCATTTGCATACCATTCCTCATCCTGCCGGGATCGGGTTTTGCGACTGTTCTCATCCTTCCTGGCCAGTTTTAATTGTTGCTCGGAACACGATATAGTCAGAAAGTTAAAATCCCGCCACAAAGAGCCCCCACCCCTTCTAGAATGGGCAGCAGTGTGGAGGAGTGGTTAGGGCTCTGGACTCTTGACCGGAGGGTCGTGGGTTCAATCCCAGGTGGGGACACTGCTGCTGTACCTTGAGCAAGGTACTTTACCTAGATTGCTCCAGTAAAACCCAACTGTAGAAATGGGGAATTGTATGTAAAAATAATGTGATATCTTGTAACAATTGTAAGTCGCCCCGGATAAGGGCGTCTGCCAAGAAATAAATACATACATTCGAAAGAGGGGCCAATCTCTCCACACTGATGATAAAGGACGGAGTCTTCTGTGACCCAATACCAGTGCAGAAACTAAATACAGGCTAAACATGTGCTGTGTCAGTATTTATTATACCGTCAGGGTGCATTGTGCACAAAGAAACAACAAACGAACACGCACAACCTCAAATTCAAAACTGTAAAAAAAAAAAAAAAAATTAAATCTGGATAGCAAGAAACACTGAAAACACACACAGCGCAGACACCTGTATGCGATTAATATCATTTTATTCATCTTCTTTCAAAAGCACAGAGGTTGCGTTTGGTACAGAATAGAGACTCAGATAATACAGGATTATGTCAAAATAACAGGAAAGGATAGAAAACACAGCAGCTGCAATTTCATTATCTCTCAATTCATATGAAGCTTCAATGGATTAGTATATATAAGCGTCTTTACGTATCATAGCGGTTTATGTTGTGCGCTGTAATTAGTTCATTTTACACCTTCATGTCTGAATAGACGCCTTCCAGATTTTTTCAGATCTCCTTTTACATTTTCCACCAGCTCTCGAATCTCTTTCGCTCTTTCAGTTTTACACCCTTTATGAATGTCAATGGAGTTTTTAGTGATGTCATAGACATCCCAAATCAGAAAGGCTCCGGCAAAAACACCTCCAGCTATTCTTAAAGCTTTAGAAGCGACTACAGGAGCGGCTTCAGAAATCACGCCGGTTATAGCGCCAGCGCCGTCAATTCCCTCTGAACTAAATCTGCACACTTGACTCGCTTCAGCTACTGCAGCTTTGAGGACTGGCTTAGCCTTCAGTGTCTGTACCAGGCGAGTAATTTTACACACAGCATAGGATGTAGTACCAATTTGTTTACCGGTTGTAAAAGCAAGCTTGTACTTTTCCATTTGATTTTCATCGTATTTAGAAAGCGCTATACATGCATTTTTGCCTAAAGTGCTAAGTGCTGTCATTTGTTTTTGGATTTTGTTTAATATGCGATCAACCGTTTTATTGCCGTTTTTATCTTTGACATACTTTGTTATTGTAGTGCCAACGTTGGTGGCTCCGCCAGCCACCCCAACACCAATCCCTACAGCAGACACTATAGCGGAGGCTCCAAAAGTAACAGGAGACAGAGCCAGCCCTACAATGGTGAGAATCCCCCCGACCGCACTAACACAGCTCCCTGTAGTCTTAGCGATGGCACAGTCCATGTTGACCTTGTCCAGCTGGTCAGCGATCCCAAGGAGTTCTTTGATGTATTTTTCTATCTTTGGCTTCTTTTTTTCAAACCGCTTGATAAATTCCTCAACCTCCTGACAGTCACTGCTGATTTCTTTAATCTTACGTCTGTAAAGACAGGACAATAATAATAATAATAATAATAATAATAATAATAATAATAATAATAATAATAATAATAATGAGGATGGTGATAATCATAATAATAATAACTATACAATTGCGACAGTTTTGCTTTAAAAAAACCTGCCAGGAAATGGTTGATTTCTTTGAACGACACCCAGGATGAACCTTGGACCGAGAGAACCACAGAACGCCGCTGTGTACGTGTGAAGACAGCGGCTCACAGTGTTGGGTCACGTGATCGCAGTGTGGCGGGTATCTTCGGGCACAGGTCAAAGTGAAGGCTTCTGTTAGAGTTTCTCTCAAGTTGTTGCTGAAATGCTTCCTGGGGCTAGCAGCGGGTTGCAAACTGATACAAGCCCCGCTCACAGGGGTGCCTAAGAGTGAAGAGTGAAGGAGGGCGTACCTGCTCTCCTCCACAGCCAGCTCTCCTGTCTGATCACATGGACTTTTCTGTTTTATTTCCAGTAATGTTCTCTGTTCTATTCCCCATGTTTCAGCCTTTTGAAATACAGTATTAAAGAAACAGTGATGTATATACAGTACTGTGCAAAAGTTTTAGGCAGGTGTGAAAAATGCTGTAAAGTAAGAATGCTTTCAAAAATAGACATGTTAATAGATTATATTTATCAATTAACTAAATGCAAAGTGAATGAACAGAAGAAAAATCTAAATCAAATCCATATTTGGTGTGACAACCCTTTGCCTTCAAAACAGCATCAATTCTTCTAGGTACACTTGCACAAAGTCAGGGATTTTGTAGGCATATAGTCAGGTGTATGATTAAACAATTATACCAAACAGGTGCTAATGATTATCAATTCAATATGTAGGTTGAAACACAATCATTAACTAAAACAGAAACAGCTGTGTTGGAGGAATAAAACTGGGTGAGGAACAGCCAAACTCAGCTAACAAGGTGAGGTTGCTGAAGACAGTTTACTGTCAAAAGTCATACACCATGGCAAGACTGAGCACAGCAACAAGACTCAAGGTAGTTATACTGCATCAGCAAGGTCTCTCCCAGGCAGAAATTTCAAGGCAGACAGGGGTTTCCAGATGTGCTGTCCAAGCTCTTTTGAAGAAGCACAAAGAAACGGGCAACGTTGAGGACCGTGAGACGGAGTGGTCGGCCAAGGAAACTTACTGCAGCAGATGAAAGACACATCATGCTTACTTCCCTTCGCATCGGAAGATGTCCAGCAGTGCCACCAGCTCAGAACTGGCAGAAAACAGTGGGACCCTGGTACACCCATCTACTGTCCAGAGAAGTCTGGTCAGAAGTGGCCTTCATGGAAGACTTCGCGCCAAAAGCCATATTTCCGGCGTGGAAACAAGGCCAAGCGACTCAACTCTGCACGAAAACACAGGAACTGGGGTGCAGAAAAATGGCAGCAGGTGCTCTGGACTGATGAGTCAAAATTTGAAATATTTGGCTGCAGCAGAAGGCAGTTTGTTCGCGAAGGGCTGGAGAGCGCATAACGAATGAGTGTCTGCAGGCAACAGTGAAGCATGGTGGAGGTTCCTTGCAAGTTTGGGGCTGCATTTCTGCAAATGGAGTTGGGGATTTGGTCAGAATTAATGGTCTCCTCAATGCTGAGAAGTACAGGCAGATACTTATCCATCATGCAATACCATCAGGGAGGCATCTGATTGGCCCCTAATTTATTCTGCAGCATGACAACGACCCCAAACATACAGCGAAAGTCATTAAGAACTATCTTCAAGCGTAAAGAAGAACAAGGAGTCCTGGAAGTGATGGTATGGCCCCACAGAGCCCTGATCTCAACATCATCGAGTCTGTCTGGGATTACATGAAGACAGAGAAGCAACTGAGGCTGCCTAAATCCACAGAAGAACTGTGGTTAGTTCTGCAAGATGTTTGGGCCAACCTACCTGCCGAGTTCCTTCAAAAACTGTGTGCAAGTGTACCTACAAGAATTGATGCTTGATGCTGTTTTGAAGGCAAAGGGTGGTCACACCAAATATGGATTTGATTTAGATTTTTCTTCTGTTTTCTCACTTTGTATTTAGTTAATTGATAAATATAATCTATTAACATGTCTACTTTTGAAAGCATTCTTACTTTACAGCATTTTTTACACCTGCCTAAAACTTTTGCACAGTACTGTATATATATATATTAAAATGGAGGGAGAGGTGAAAGTAAACTGCATCATCAATATGCCCAAAGGGTAAAAACAACGTGGCACTGAAAAGGGCAGCTGGGATTGAGAGAATCCTGGAGCACTGCCACCCGAGGTGTAATGATCCATTGTGCTGTAGCTCGGAATCAAAGGGAGTGGTTCTGCATCATTAAAGGCTACATATGGATATTTTTATTTTATTGTGTTACACTTTCCCTTTTGTCGCTACAACTGTTTACGTGAGGTGTGTGTGTATTGTTTTAATTTTTTTTACATTTTGACCCGTTTTTAACCCATGTACCCGCATGGACCTCTCAGAACTACATTTCCCATCATCCTCCTGCTCACTGGCAAATCCATCTCAGTTACATATGTGAGCAGGAGGATGATGGGAAATGTAGTTCTGAGAGGTCCATGCAGGTACATGGGAAGCCATCTTGAGGCAGGGAATGCAATTTAAAAGTTTAAAAGAGTGATCAAAATGTAAAACAAAAATTAAAATAATACACACACCCTCACGTAAACAGCTGTAGCAACACATGGGAACATGTAACACAATAAGATAAAAAGGTCCTGATGTAGCCTTTAATATGGGCAGAGGTTAAAAGAGGCTAATCTTCACTGGAGACCACCTGTAATGGAACTTTATTAGAATCGTAGAATACAGCTGCGTACCAGCTCTGAAGACCGGTGCCAAAGCGTGTGGTCTGTAGGCGTGATGTGGAGACAGGTTAAAACAATACAGCGGTGAACGGACAGCACTAAGAGAAAAACTAAGAAAACCAAAGAATAAAGCGGGTGTACAACGCGTTTGAAAACTCAGAGTGAAGGGTTCCGTTAGATTTTGCTTCAGTAGTTTCCAGGGAGTTACGGTTTCATATTAATCTGGAGCTGCAAAATAATACTCATAATAATAATAATAATAATAATAATAATAAAGTCATTACGCTGATCCGGTTTGCTGTTTTCCGCACCCATGTCTGTAGTCCGTAGCTCTCTCTTTTCTCAGCTTGCTGTTTCGGCTCCTCCTGTTCTGCTCTCTTTCAGAAAGGATCTGTGGCACCAAATGCAGGTCAAATAAGGTTCGAATACAGGCTGTGTTATATCACGTTTACAGTAACGAGGAATACCTTGTGTGGGACCCCTTCACATTTTCTGGAAGAGTAAGTAGCGGGTTGTGAAAGATACAGATGTGACAGGATCAGCGTCAGGAACGAGACTGGAAGGCTTGGAAGCTGCGGTCTAAGCGCTGTTTCAGCCTGTTTATGAATTAAACACAAATCAAACAGGGCACAAAAAGGCCACAATAAAGATTTTGAACCAAACTACCGTGAAAACTTAAAATAATTGCTGGGTCTCAAATAATAAGCCTGTCTCTAATACGCGCCGGGTTTGCTGGCAAATATTGTAAATAAACGCTGGACGTGTTTAATTGAACAACAAGCTTTCCAGCTGTCAGGATGGACAGTGGCATTCACCAACTCTCTCTCACCCAAAAACAAAGGATTTGTCCTTCCTTTATATATTATTATTTATTTCTTAGCAGACTCCCTTATCCAGGGCAACTTGCAATTGTTACAAGATATCACATTATTTTTACCTTCAATTCCCCATTTATACAGTTGGGTTTTTACTGGAGCAATCTAGGTAAAGTACCTTGCTCAAGGGTACAGCAGCAGTGTCCACCACCTGGGATTGAACCCACGACCCTCCGGTCAAGAGTCCAGAGTTCTAACCACTACTCCATACTGCTATACAGCTGGCCATTCTCCAATTCGCACTCAATTACCTAATTGGGGAATGGCCACACCTGTGATTGCTAGCAGGGACAGATTTAACCCCATCCCTGCCAAACATAGCCCTATTCACAATCACATTATATATCCCCATGTGATGGGCATTACAGTGTTAATACATGCTTACTTCTTTAACAAAGCTTACTGTTTGTTCTCTCACTGGTGCAGCACTGGTAATTCCTGCTTAACAGCTTTCTTTGATATCCTGACATCAAGGAATGTACATTTTTAATCTTAATTTCGTTTTCGTTTTGTGGAATTCCTTTACAGTTTTGTCGATTTAAAAAAAAAAAAAGATCTATTCTTTTAGTTTAACCTGATTGATATTTTTTAAGATTATGGAAATAACTGAATAGCCATGATAATCCACAGACTTGCAGTACTGTTAACTACATCTTAACAAAATTGAGTCATTATCAGTAGTTGATGAAGGAAACTACAGTTAGTTCAGTGGAAATAATTTTTAGACGTACAATTTATGTTTCTTTGACTAGACTGTTTGTTCAGGTATTTTGGGCAGAAAAAAAGTCTCTGAAAAAAACAGAAATGTAAAGGGTTAAAGTGCAGCTGTACTTATTGTAATCTCACGGGACAAGAATGACTCACCTGGAGTAAAATTCTTTCCTTTTTTCTGTAACGGATCTTACTTTATATTTTAAGCATGATATAGACATTGTATGTGTAAAAACAAAACAAGCAAAAAACAAACAAAACAATGACAATGACAATGCAAGCAGCAAAAAAGTATGGGGAGTCTAGGGTGATCGTGAACTTTTTCACTCCTGTACATTTTGTCTTGCACTTTTGGGCACTTTAAGCCTGGACTTCTGTATAAAATAAATTTAGCATTTTAGGAAATTCTTTTTTGCTGCCATATTAATAGCGATCAGTGTGTGGATCTAGTACCTGTCGACAATTGAACAGCCAGTGGTGATCACCATACTACCTGGTGGATGTGATCTTCTAAAGCATTGTAAATAAATACATCTAATCTACTGACCCAATAAATAACGGAAGAAAGAAATTCTTCTTATTATTATTATTTATTATTATTATTATTATTATTATTATTATTATTATTATTATTATTATTATTATTATTATTATTATTTATAATTGTAATGAGCATTATTATTAATGTAATGGTCACATTACCTTGTAAATGAGTGCAATTCAGAGTCGTCTGTCCTGTGTCTGGTCTGTGCTGTTCTACTGGAAAAACGAAAGTGCAACCTACCTTCCTGTTGTTTATCTGTATCACGATTTCAGGTGTGTATGCCACACCTTGCTCCTTCAATGTGCGTTTCTTATCGTTTTAACATCTTCTTCAGAATAAATACAGTAACTCACCTGGATCTGGTGCTGAACTGCCTTTACCTGTCGTTGAGCTCCTTTGAGCTTGTCTTAGGGAATCAAATCCAAACGACAGAATGACCGGTGAATTTATAACCATCCTTTCTGCTCCACCGTTGTGATATATAAACTTCGCCCTGAAAGCACACAGAGGAGAGCAGCTGTGTTTAATTCACTTTCGGAGCAGAAAAGACCAATTTGGGGGCTTGTCCGGGATATTCAGCCTCTTCCTCATTCTTGGAATAACTACAGGATGGATCAGGGTTACCCTCTATTCTAATAACTACAGGATGGATCAGGGGTACCCTTCTATTAGAATAACTACAGGATGGATCAGGGGTACCCTCTATTAGAATAACTACAGGATGGATCAGGGGTTACCCTCTATTCTAATAACTACAGGATGGATCAGGGGGTACCCTTCTATTAGAATAACTACAGGATGGATCAGGGGTACCCCTCTATTAGAATAACTACAGGATGGATCAGGGGTACCCTCTATTAGAATAACTACAGGATGGATCAGGGGTACCCTCTATTCTAATAACTACAGGATGGATCAGGGGTACCCCTCTATTAGAATAACTACAGGATGGATCAGGGGGTACCCCTATATTAGAATAACTACAGGATGGATCAGGGGGTACCCTCTATTAGAATAACTACAGGATGGATCAGGGGTGCCCTCTATTAGAATAACTACAGGATGGATCGGGGGTACCCCTCTATTAGAATAACTACAGGATGGATCAGGGGTACCCCTCTATTAGAATAACTACAGGATGGATCAGGGGTACCCCTCTATTCTAATAACTACAGGATGGATCAGGGGTACCCTCTATTAGAATAACTACAGGATGGATCAGGGGTACCCCTATATTAGAATAACTACAGGATGGATCAGGGGTACCCCTCTATTAGAATAACTACAGGATGGATCAGGGGTACCCCTCTATTAGAATAACTACAGGATGGATCAGGGGTACCCCTCTATTAGAATAACTACAGGATGGATCAGGGGTACCCCTCTATTAGAATAACTACAGGATGGATCAGGGGTACCCCTCTATTAGAATAACTACAGGATGGATCAGGGGGTACCCTCTATTCTAATAACTACAGGATGGATCAGGGGTACCCCTCTATTAGAATAACTACAGGATGGATTAGGGTACCCCTCTATTAGAATAACCACAGCATCATTGAGGGGGTTCCCTAGATGTATAGGGCTGGCTCTGTCTCCTGTTACTTTTGGAGCCTCCGCTATAGTGTCTGCTGTAGGGATTGGTGTTGGGGTGGCTGGCGGAGCCACCAACGTTGGCACTACAATAACAAAGTATGTCAAAGATAAAACGGCAATAAAACGGTTGATCGCATATTAAACAAAATCCAAAACAAATGACAGCACTTAGCACTTTAGGCAAAAATGCATGTATAGCGCTTTCTAAATACGATGAAAATCAAATGGAAAAGTACAAGCTTGCTTTTTACAACCGGTAAACAAATTGGTACTACATCCTATGCTGTGTGTAAAATTACTCGCCTTGTACAGTCACTGACGGCTAAGCCAGTCCTCAAAGCTGCAGTAGCTGAAGCGAGTCAAGTGTGCAGATTTAGTTCAGAGGAATTGACGGCGCTGGCGCTATAACCGGCGTGATTTCTGAAGCCGCTCCTGTAGTCGCTTCTAAAGCTTTAAGAATAGCTGGAGGTGTTTTGCCGGAGCCTTTCTGATTTGGGATGTCTATGACATCACTAAAAACTCCATTGACATTCATAAAGGGTGTAAAACTGAAAGAGCGAAAGAGATTCGAGAGCTGGTGGAAAATGTAAAAGGAGATCTGAAAAAATCTGGAAGGCGTCTATTCAGACATGAAGGTGTAAAATGAACTAATTACAGCGCACAACATAAACCGCTATGATACGTAAAGACGCTTATATATACTAATCCATTGAAGCTCACGTTAACTGACTATCTCTTCTATGAATTGAGAGATAATGAAATTGCAGCTGCTGTGTTTCCTTTCCTTTCCTGTTATTTTTGACATAATCCTGTATTATCTGAGGCTCTATTCTGTACGAAACGCAACCTCTGTGCTTTTGAAGAAGATGAATAAAATGATATTAATCGCATACGGGGTGTGTGCGCTGTGTGTGTTTTCAGTTTTCTTGCTTTCCAGATTTAATTTTTTTTTTTTTTTTTTTACAGTTTTGAATTTGAGGTTGTGCGTGTTCGTTTGTTGTTTCTTTGTGCACAATGCACCTGACGGTAGAATACAAACTGACACAGCACATGTTTAGCCTGTATTTAGTTTCTGCACTGGTACTGGGTGCTCATCATAGTCACAGGAGACTCCGTCCTTTATCATCAGTGTGGAGAGATTGGCCCCTCTTTCGAATGTATGTATGTATTTATTTCTTGGCAGACGCCCTTATCCAGGGTGACACACAGACACACAGATTTTTTTCTGTCTGTTATTTAGATGTAGTGATTTTATAAAACGTTTCTAAGTGTTCTGTGTATCTTATAAGACGTTTCTAGGTGTTCTGTGTCTCTATAAGACGTTTCTAAGTGTTCTGTGTATCTTATCAGACGTTTCTAAGTGTTCTGTGTCTCCACAAGACGTTTCTAAGTGTTCTGTGTATCTTATCAGACGTTTCTAAGTGTTCTGTGTCTCCACAAGACGTTTCTAAGTGTTCTGTGTATCTTATCAGACGTTTCTAAGTGTTCTGTGTCTCCACAAGACGTTTCTAAGTGTTCTGTGTATCTTATCAGACGTTTCTAAGTGTTCTGTGTCTCCACAAGACGTTTCTATTATTATTATTTCTTAGCAGACGCCCTTATCCAGGGCAACTTACAATTGTTATTATTATTTTGATTTCCATTACATGAGAGTATGATGTTAAAACTTCATGCTGATTTGAACTTGGCTCTCGCCAAGATAAGCACCAACTAAGGCGTAGCTTCACAGTAAACTAATGTGATCCATATGTGTCTCCATCCATTTGCGCTTCCTTCCATATGATGATGTAGATATCCTTCTGTCTGGTGTTGATGGCTGAAGTGTAATGCTGGCTCCAGGGATCAGCTTATTTTGCCTCCCTAAGCGCATCAGCACACACAGCGGCTGCGATGCTGGCTCCGGGGATCAACCATAGTCGCGGTCTCCCAGCGCATCAGCATGACAACCGTCTGGATTGAGCTAAGTAGGGTACATCTCTGGGGTCTTCAAGTGGGCACCTTCCATCCTCGGTGTTTCGTCGACTAGCCCACGACACCTCAAGAGGGCTCGGCGGTGATTCTGGCGTCCCAGCATCACCCCCTCCGTCCCCCACTCAACTCAGCCCAGCTTACTTACCTGTACATCAGCCTTTCTTTCTTTCTATTGTGCTTGAGATCCCCAGCCAGAATCTTTCCGTCTCAACCACAGCCAGTTGCTGCTCCTCTCTGCTGCTTCAGATAAGTTCTTCACTGTGCGGCGCAACTCTTGGCCATTGAATCCGACATCTCTGAGAAACCGGGTTGTAGAGTGTGCCACAAATCCTCGACATCCCACTTCCACTGGGTAAACCCAGACTCTCCATCCTCGCTGTTCGCTTCAGTGGCTAGTTGAGCATACCGCAGTTTCTTCCTCTCATCGCCTCATCTACAGCATCCTCCCATGGCACTGTTAACTCTACCAGGTGAACAAGGCGTGCTGATCCAGACCACAAGACAATATCTGGTCGAAGGTTTGTGGTGGCAATCTCAGGTGGAAAAATAAGCCGTTGACCAACATCTGCCAGCATTTTCCAGTCTCTAGCAGCTTCCAGTTGTCCTGGGCGAGGATTGGTTTTAACACCTTTTCTTGGTGGTTTGCTCTCCTGGGCGGAGGAATGTTGTCTTTTGTGTGTAATGTTTTGATGGAACAGGTGGCAACTTATTGGTCATGTTACGCTTGTCTTCCAATGCTAAGGCCAAACATCGCAGCACCTGGTCATGGCGCCAAGTAAACCGTCCTTGGCTAAGAGCCACCTTACATCCTGTCAAAATGTGCCTTAATGTTGCAGGTGATGAACACAAAGGACATGAGGGATCCTCTCCTACCCAGAGGTTTAGGTTCTGTGGTGATGGGAGAACATCATATGTTGACCTTATAAGGAAACTGATCCTGCTCTGTTCCATTGACCATAGGTCTTGCCAGCCAATCTTGCGTTGTTCCACACTCTCCCATCTCATCCATTCTCCCTGCTTGCCCTGGGAAATGGCCTTTATACACCTCATCCTCTCCTCCTGCTTTTGCACCTCGTTGACTACAAGCTTCCTCCGTTGCGCTGGGGCTGCCTTGTGCCATGTAGGAGGAGCTGAACTGAGACCAAGACCCCTCTTCCATGCTGAACTTGCCCCATGATATCACCAATTCGAAGGGCAGCCTTTGCATCCTCCACAGCTTTCTTTGCCACCCACTTTCTTCCAGTTTTCAACACAGGTGCTGCCTCCCTTACGCATTTGTCGGCGTGACTCTACTAATGTCATTTCCAGTCGGACCTTGGCGCACTTAAACTCCTCGGTTAGAGCGGAGACAGGTAGCTGCAGTATTCCTTTACCATAAAGTCCCACTCTGCTGAGGCAGCGTGGAACTCCCAACCATTTCCTGATGTGTGAACTGATTAAAGCTTCCAGCTTCTCTACTGTTGTCAAAGAAACCTCGTACACAGTCAGTGGCCACAGCAACCTTGGCAGTAGGCCAAACTGAAAGCACCAGAGTTTTAATTTGCCTGGTAAAGCTGCTGTCTATGCTCTTCAACCCTTCCACAGCTTGTTGTCTAACTTCTCCCACACGAACTGTGTCCTTTAGATCCCGTCGTACCATCTCCCAAGGCTCTTCACTGGCTTCTCAGACACTGTTGGTATTGCCTCACCATTAATGAAGAACGTTTTATCTACTACTTTACCTTTAATTATAGAGATGCTCCTTGATTTAGTGGGCTTGAATTGCATTCGTGCCCATTCAATGTTATTGGTTAATTTGCCCAATAACCCGATTAGTGCAGGCTACTGTTGTAGTCATGGTTGTCATGTCATCCATGTATGCTTGAATTGGTGGTAGTCGCATTCCAGAAGCCAAGCTCTCCTCCCACTACCCATTTTGATGCCCTAATGATTACTTCCATTGCCATGGTAAAAGCCAGTGGAGAAATGGTGCATCCTGCCATTATTCCAACTTCTAGGCATTGCCATGTAGTGCTGAATTCTGAAGTTGAAAAACTAAATTGCAAATCTCCAAAGTAGGCTTTCACTAGATTTGTTATTGTCATTGGTACACTGAAAAAATCAAATGCTGCCCAAAGAAGTTCATGTGGCACTGAACCATATGCATTAGCCAAATCCAGGAATGTCACATGGAGCTCCTTCCTCTCCTTTTTAGCTGATTGAATTTGTTGCCAGATCACATTGATGTGTTCTAAGCATCCTGGGAAACCTGGAATGCCCGCTTTTTGTATTGAAGTGTCAATGAAGCAGTTCTTTAATAGGTAAGTTGACAATCTCTGAGCAATAATGCTGAAGAAAATCTTGCCTTCTACGTTTAATAGGGAAATAGGGCGAAACTGACTGATGCTGCTAGAATCTTTTTCTTTAGGTATAAAGACTCCACCTGCTCGGCGCCATGCTCTTGGTACAACCTGTTTTTCCATGCTACTTTCATCAGTTTCCACAGGATTCGTAGAACTCCTGAAGCACTCTTGTACACTCTGTACGGAACTCCATTAGGCCCTGGAGATGATGAAGCCCTTGCTTTTTCACAGCTTGCTCTACTTCTTTCCACTTAGGTGCACAGTCCTCCATTTGGTATTCTGGTGGATTGATAGGTGGGATGTCTGAAGGAATTGACATAGGCTCCTGCCTTTTTGAATCTGTATCGTTTCCTCCAAATATCTCTCCAGCTCAAACTTAGATGCTTTTAGTGTGCCATTCTTCTCACTGGTGAATAACTTCTTTACAAATTTGAATGGGTCTTTATAAAAGTTAGTTCTCACATGCTCCTTCTTTTTGTAGCGTTTCCGTAGGCGCTCAGCTCTGCGCAATGTTGCAAGCTTATGTTTTATGACCCTTTGTAAGAGATTGAGTCCCTCCTTCTGACTTTCTTCTGCTCTTCTCCATTGCTTCCTCAGCTGTCTCCTTTCTCTAACTAAGCGTTCAATCTCCTGCTGCCGTCTAGACTTTCCAGGAATAGTTTGTACTTTTTCCTTCCTTTTTCAACTCCAAACCTCTCGCTTCCATATCGTAGATGATGTCCCCAAATTTATCCAGTTTCTTTTCAACTGTTCCACTTAACCTTAACCAATTGTTACAAGATATCACATTATTTTTACATCCAATTCCCCATTTATACAGTTGGGTTTTACTGGAGCAATCTAGGTAAAGTACCTTGCTCAAGGGTACAGCAGCAGTGTCCCCACCTGGGATTGAACCCACGACCCTCCGGTCAAGAGTCCAGAGCCCTAACCACTACTCCACACTGCTGCCCATTCTAGAAGGGGTGGGGGCTCTTTGTGGCGGGATTTTAACTTTCTGACTATATTTCGTGTTCGAGCAACAATTAAAACTGGCCAGGAAGGATGAGAACAGTCGGACCGGATGAGGAATGGTATGCAAATGAAGTGGGTACCTAATTAACATACCCCGTGCAAAAATCAAAAGCTCAAAATCTGAGCGATCGATCATTGGTTCCAGCTGTTATATTTTAAGAGTTTTATATTTCGTGACAAGATCGTTGTTTTTTTTTTTTAAAGAAACCTAACATTTTAAGAAACCTAACATAAAATTCTTCTTCTTCTTCTTCTTCTTCTTCTTCTTCTTCTTCTTCTTCTTTTTATTATTATTATTATTATTATTATTATTTTAATTTACATATTCTGGAACTTTAGAAAATTACGGGTGGAATTGTATTGATGCACGACAGTAAATACTAAGGCTGAATGGCATTAGAATATTTTCCCATTTTCTTCAACTACATTCACACGCATAATCCAATTTTCCACCCCCCCCATCCAACAATGAATGAAGCTGCGTTCCAGGATATTGGTCCTTGTTTTAAAATTCACACAGAAAACAAACGCATGCGTTTACAGGACCGAGTGTATTGAAGACTAGGTGTAAATCGAATCGGAAATGCTGATTCCAGATTCCAGATGTAACCTGTAAGAGCTTCATTTCTCAGCACGTCCATACGAAGGCAATCGTGGCCAGTAGTCGTGTGCACAATTATACAGTGGACCAAAAACCTTTGCTATTGAAACTGTGGAGGGTGTGCGAAAGGATTGGACAGCACTTCCGCAGCGCGCGACTGCATGGAACCCGGATGAAAGAGGAGACGCTGCAGAACTTTACTGGTGTTCTCTCTATGCGGACCTACTTGCTTTGTTATTATGTGCTATTAAATGCATCTTCTCTTGTTTTTTTTGACATTTTCACGGCTCTTTTGTCATTCGTACAGCAATGCGAGTACACCTCGTTTGGGACACTGGTTCTCAAACTGGGGGTCCGTACTGACCAGGAGAGTCCGCGAAATATTACAAGGGGACAAAAATTCTCAGCACACGTCCGCTTGACTACTGAGTAACAACAAGTTACAACACCGTTTTATATTCACGAAACTGCTTGAAAACCGCTCCCAAAAATCATCGTCCTAGCTGTTTAGTGAATATTAAAATTTATTAATAAGAACAGAACACATTCATCAGTTAAAGATTTGCGAATATATTTGAGCTGCCAAAGCACCTGTTTGTAAAACTGTATATGCAATCTCCCGTGTGAATGACTTGGCTCCCTGACTGTCCTGTAGTTCAGTTTGAATGAAACAGAGCTGTCTAGAGTAGGTACCGGTAAGAGATTTACACTCACGCTCGCTGAGAAGCGCTGCGCTGCTTCATAAAACACACACAAGCGGCGCTGTACAGCCCTGGAGCTGATTGGCTGATGCGACCGAATCATTTTCCACGCTGTGCGGCCCGCTGGGGCTGGAAGCTGATTGGCTGATGCGACCGAATCATTTTCCACTGTCTGATGACAGGAGCCCGCTGGGGCTAGAAGCTGATTGGCTGATGCGACTGAATGGGTTTCAAAAGTATCATAAAACTCTCAGGTAACTACGATGGTTTTGATATATTTACAAAATGAATCAAAGCAATGGACTTCTTTCATGTGATCAAATACAATAATACAAAGCCCAAACAAAGATTGTGTATTAGCAGTCGAGGAGGCTGTGTGGTCCAGTGGTTAAAGAAAAGGGCTTGTAACCAGGAGGTCCCCGGTTCAAATCCCACCTCAGCCACTGACTCATTGTGTGACCCTGAGCAAGTCACTTCACCTCCTTGTGCTCCGTCTTTCGGGTGAGACGTAATTGTAAGTGACTTTGCAGCTGATGCATATTTCACACACCCTAGTCTCTGTAAGTCGCCTTGGATAAAGCAGGCGTCTGCTAAATAAACAAATAATAATAATAATAATAACAGTTATTCTGGATTTCAGACAGTTTAGGAAGAGGAATGGGGGCTCCTGTATAAAACCTGCAGAGTGTGATACAGCACAGTGACAGCATGGGGAAGCATTGTAAAGCACAGAGAGGTCTGGTAAAGCATAGGGAAGCATTGTAAAGCACAGAGAGGTCTGGTAAAGCATAGGGAAGCATTGTAAAGCACAGAGAGGTCTGGTAAAGCATAGGGAAGCATTGTAAAGCACAGAGAGGTCTGGTAGAGCATAGGGAAGCATTATAAAGTACAGAGAGGTCTGGTAAAGCATAGGGATGCATTGCAAAGCACAGAGAGGTCTGGTAAAGCATAGGGATGCATTGTAAAGCACAGAGGTCTGGTAAAGCACAGGGAAGCATTGTAAAGCACAGAGAGGTCTGGTAAAGCATAGGGAAGCATTGTAAAGCACAGAGAGGTCTGGTAAAGCATAGGGATGCATTGCAAAGCACAGAGAGGTCTGGTAAAGCATAGGGATGCATTGTAAAGCACAGAGGTCTGGTAAAGCATAGGGAAGCATTGTAAAGCACAGAGAGGTCTGGTAAAGCACAGGGAAGCATTGTAAAGCACAGAGAGGTCTGGTAAAGCATAGGGAAGCATTGTAAAGCACAGAGAGGTCTGGTAAAGCATAGGGAAGCATTGTAAAGCACAGAGAGGTCTGGTAAAGCATAGGGAAGCATTGTAAAGCACAGAGAGGTCTGGGAAAGCATAGGGAAGCATTGTAAAGCACAGGGAGGTCTGGGAAAGCATAGGGAAGCATTGTAAAGCACAGGGAGGTCTGGGAAAGCATAGGGAAGCATTGTAAAGCACAGAGAGGTCTGGTAAAGCATAGGGAAGCATTGTGAAGCACTATAAAATAAAGAGACCTTTACTCTTAACAGACTCATAAACGCACAGGTAGGCGTTACTTATATCATAAAACTCTCGGGTAACTATACTGTGTACCCCAGCAAAGTCTACTGGAACAGAGAACTGCAACAGAGGAGACTCAAGAGACTTCAGCGCTTTGAAAGGTAAAGTTTAATAAAAACATTATTTCTAAAAACTAAAAAACGCCCGTCGCGTGTCACGCTGCTTATTCTTATGCAGGTAATGGTTTATTTTGAGTGCGGCTGTTTCCAGTTTATCTGAAGCGTTTAATTCTTGTTATTCGAGATCAGACCGGGTTTGGCTTGTGTTTAATATTACAGAGTAATTCACGACTCTGCTCCCGTAAGAGAAAGAGAGCTAAACCAGCGAGCAGCCTTGCTTTATAAAGAGAAAGAGAGCTAAACCAGCGAGCAGCCTCGCTTTATAAAGAGAAAGAGAGCTAAACCAGCGAGCAGCCTCGCTTTATAAAGAGAAAGAGAGCTAAACCAGCGAGCAGCCTCGCTTTATAAAGAGAAAGAGAGCTAAACCAGCGAGCAGCCGCGCTTTATAAAGAGAAAGAGAGCTAAACCAGCGAGCAGCCGCGCTTTATAAAGAGAAAGAGAGCTAAACCAGCGAGCAGCCTCGCTTTATAAAGAGAAAGAGAGCTAAACCAGCGAGCAGCCTCGCTTTATAAAGAGAAAGAGAGCTAAACCAGCGAGCAGCCGCGCTTTATAAAGAGAAAGGAGCTAAACCAGCGAGCAGCCTTGCTTTATAAAGAGAAAGAGAGCTAAACCAGCGAGCAGCCTCGCTTTATAAAGAGAAAGAGAGCTAAACCAGCGAGCAGCCTCGCTTTATAAAGAGAAAGAGAGCTAAACCAGCGAGCAGCCTCGCTTTATAAAGAGAAAGAGAGCTAAATCAGCGAGCAGCCTCGCTTTATAAAGAGAAAGAGAGCTAAACCAGCGAGCAGCCGCGCTTTATAAAGAGAAAGAGAGCTAAACCAGCGAGCAGCCTCGCTTTATAAAGAGAAAGAGAGCTAAACCAGCGAGCAGCCTCGCTTTATAAAGAGAAAGAGCTAAACCAGCGAGCAGCCTCGCTTTATAAAGAGAAAGAGAGCTAAACCAGTGAGCAGCCTCGCTTTATAAAGAGAAAGAGAGCTAAACCAGCGAGTAGCCTCGCTTTATAAAGAGAAAGAGAGCTAAACCAGCGAGCAGCCTCGCTTTATAAAGAGAAAGAGAGCTAAACCAGCGAGCAGCCTCGCTTTATAAAGAGAAAGAGAGCTAAACCAGCGAGCAGCCTCGCTTTATAAAGAGAAAGAGAGCTAAACCAGCGAGCAGCCGCGCTTTATAAAGAGAAAGAGAGCTAAACCAGCGAGCAGCCTCGCTTTATAAAGAGAAAGAGAGCTAAACCAGCGAGCAGCCTCGCTTTATAAAGAGAAAGAGAGCTAAACCAGCGAGCAGCCTCGCTTTATAAAGAGAAAGAGAGCTAAACCAGCGAGCAGCCTCGCTTTATAAAGAGAAGAGAGCTAAACCAGCGAGCAGCCTCGCTTTATAAAGAGAAAGAGAGCTAAACCAGCGAGCAGCCTCGCTTTATAAAGAGAAAGAGAGCTAAACCAGCGAGCAGCCTCGCTTTATAAAGAGAAGAGAGCTAAACCAGCGAGCAGCCTCGCTTTATAAAGAGAAAGAGAGCTAAACCAGCGAGCAGCCTCGCTTTATAAAGAGAAAGACAGCTAAACCAGCGAGCAGCCTCGCTTTATAAAGAGAAAGAGAGCTAAACCAGCGAGCAGCCTCGCTTTATAAAGAGAAAGAGAGCTAAACCAGCGAGCAGCCTCGCTTTATAAAGAGAAAGAGAGCTAAACCAGCGAGCAGCCTCGCTTTATAAAGAGAAAGAGAGCTAAACCAGCGAGCAGCCTCGCTTTATAAAGAGAAAGAGAGCTAAACCAGCGAGCAGCCTCGCTTTATAAAGCAGTGTGTAACGGCTGTGTAGTTACGTCTTGAAGTCCAGTCCCATATGTTTATACACAGTCAATAGATATGCAGTGGGCTTGTGTGTATCCCTGGCATTGATTACACTGTAATGCTGGGCTCACAATACTGGTAGGCGCGTCTAAAATAATAATAATTATATATATAAGGCAGTCAGTTGAGTTGGTTATTAGTTTATAAAAAGCCTGTCTGGTTACTGCTGAATCTCTATCGGGGTCTGAAACAAGAACCGAACTCGGACCCGGATTTTCTAACTTAACCCGGCCCGCAATTCAGAGCCGAACCCTCGAAAATCGTTCTTATTAAATGTGAGCTTCATCATTTCTCACTGGAGTCGCTCACAGTATAATTTTTTCCCCAAAATTGCTAATCCTAACTCATTTTTAAAGAAACTATGTTTTTCCTTCCTCTACACTACAGACTTAATAAAGTGTAATTATTACATACAACTAACTTCATTAAAGGAATTTAGAACTCATTATGTGAATGTTAATGTAAGATCTGCTTAGCTGTGTTTCTTTAATTAACGTTGAACTGTCTGCCGCGCCCTGTATCATTAACTACAGCTCTGCAAATATCCAGATCTGTTACAAAGTCTACATTATCAGCAGGGACACACAAAGGCAATTACAGTTACTGGAAAAGCAGATCCTGTTATCAATAAAACACACCGTTTTATGGTTAGCAGGTGTATCCCTTTTGTTAATCATTATGTGAAAATGGATTACAATTATACATGCGTGTGAACAGGCTGGCTGTAGGGGTGACGTCAGGCCAGAAAAGGTCTGGTAAAGCATAGGGAAGCATTGTAAAGCACAGGGAGGTCTGGTAAAGCATAGGGAAGCATTGTAAAGCACAGAGAGGTGTGGTAAAGCATAGGGAAGCATTGTAAAGCACAGATAGGTCTGGTAAAGCATAGGGAAGCATTGTAAAGCACAGAGAGGTCTGGTAAAGCATAGGGAAGCATTGTAAAGCACAGAGAGGTCTGGTAAAAGCACAGGAAGCATTGTAAAGCACAGTGAGGTCTGGTAAAAGCACAGCGAAGCATTGTAAAGCACAGAGAGGTGTGGTAAAGCATAGGGAAGCATTGTAAAGCACAGAGAGGTCTGGTAAAGCATAGGGAAGCATTGTAAAGCACAGGGAGGTCTGGTAAAGCATAGGGAAATGCTCCGTTGTTGAGTGAGTGAGAGAGAGAGTTGAGGCGAATGCCCAGCCTGACCGCTGGAAGTCTTCATTGTGGGTAGCTTGGTTTAAAATCTTTATTTTTGGCCTTTGTGTCCTGTTTGATTTGTGTTTAATTCATAAACGGGCTCAAACAGTGCTTAGACCGCAGCTTCCAAGCCTTCGAGTCTCGTTCCTGACGCGATCCTGTCACATCTGTATCTTTCAGAACCCGCTTCTTCCTCTTCAAGAAAAATGTGAAGGGGTCCCGCACAAGGTATTCCTCGTTGCTGTAAACGTGATATAACACAGCCTGTATTCGAACCTTATTTGACCTGCATTTGGTGCCACAGATCCTTTCTGAAAGTGAGCAGAAAAGAAGGAGCGAAACAGCAAGCTGAGAAAAGAGAGCGCTACGGACTACAGACATGGGCGCGGAAAACAGCAAACCAGATAAGCGGTAATGACTATTATGGGCAGAGGTGTGTAGTAGCGGTCAGGGCTCTGGACTCTTGACCGGAGGGTCGTGGATTCAATCCCAGGTGGGGGACACTGCTGCTGTACCCTTGAGCAACGTACTTTACCTAGATTGCTCCAGTAAAAACCCAACTGTATAAATGGGGAATTGTATGTAAAAATAATGTGATATCTTGTAACAATTGTAAGTCGCCCTGGATAAGGGCATCTGCTAAGAAATAAATAATAATAATAATAGTAATAATAATAATAATAATAATAATAATAATAATAATAATAATAATAATAATAATAATATTACCATCATCATTATTAGTATTAGTATTATTGCCCTGTCTTTACAGAAGTAAGAGTGACTTTGGGAAGGTTGAGGAATTTGAGAAGCTGTTTGAAAAGAAGAAGCCAGAGATAGAAAAACACATCAAAGAACTCCTTGGGATCGCTGACCAGCTGGACAAGATCAACAAGGGCCGTGTCATCGCTGAGATTGCGGGGGGCTCCGTTAGTGTGGTCGGGAGGATCCTGACCATTGCAGGGCTGGCTCTGGGTCCTGTTACTTTAGCAGCCTCCACTATAGTGTCTGCTGCAGGGTTAGGGTTAAAGTATGTCAAAGATGGAAACGACAACAACGTTAATCAAATATTAAAACAAATCAAACTTACAATGGATGCACTTGCAGCTTCAGGCAGAAAGGCATGCATAGCGCCTTCTAAATGGGACGAAAATAGCAGGGAAAGGGCTAAGCCTGTTTTTCAATTGCTTGATCAATGTTATGCTACACGCTGTGATGTGGACGAAATCACTCAACTGGTGCAGTCACTAAACTTACCGCCAGAGCTCAATGCTGCAGTAGAGAAAGTGATTCGAGAGTGCAGATCGAGTGCAAAGGGAAATGAACAAAGGGTGTTTTTTTTTAAATTACTTTGTAATCTTGGTGATTATTTAACTGCTCGCCAGTCGCAGTTAACGAAAGCTCAGCAGGACCTCAAAGCTGCAGTTGAGGAAGTGCGTCAAATGTGCATCTCGAGTGCAAAAGGAATTCGATACGCTGGCGCTGTAGCCGACGTGGTTTCTGTAGTCGCTTCTGAAGCTGCCAGAATAGCTGGATTTTGGGATGTCTATGACATCGCTAAAAACGCCATTGACATTCACGAAGGGTGTAAAAGTGAAAGAGCACAAGAGATCCGTGAGATAGCGAGCACTGTACAATCGCATCTAAAACTACTGAATAAAGTCTATTCAGGAGGTAGGGGAGACTGGGGCTGGTTGTCATACTTTTTACTCTTTATTATTTTCCTCGGTCTGGTGACATTCTGCAAGGTTATGTTTTCGTTATATTGAAGAAGATATTCACGTACAAATTGATGTTTTTTTTTTTTTATTTCAGCGTAACTTTATTCCAAATATGATATTTAGACGGTTGAAAATGCGCCGGTCACCTGTTTGTCACACTATATGGGGTTGGGTGTCACACGATATGGGGTTGGGTGTCACACGATATGGGGTTGGGTGTCACACGATATGGGGTTGGGTGTCACACGATATGGGGTTGGGTGTCACAAAGTATGTTCTTGGTTTTACAGTAGATAATAAAGCAACATTTATTTGTTTTTTTGTTTTTTTAAATAACATAAAGTTTCTACTGTGCACAATGACAGAAAAAGTTGTATTTTTACTTTTTATGTGAACATGAAAAAATATAGACCTATATATATTTGAAATGTTGACCCATGATACAAAATAATAGCACAGCCTCCAACCGGATGACAAACAGTGAATAACTTAAATAAGTATTATATGGTGACATATCCTACATGTTGGTGTAAAAAAGTGGTAGAACCTACTGGTTTTGTTTTTACACCAAAGGATAGCCAGTATCTGGTTCTATTAACATGGCCATCAGTTCAAACAAACTCCAATACTACTAAGAGTTATAACATAAATAACAAGATATACATTTTTTTACTTTGGGTATGAAAAAAATGAAATATGCGCTCACCTTTATGTTAGATGGAATTGACCTCAAATTACAAGGTGGTTGAGTTCCAGACAATAGAACACACATTTCAGTGTTAGTATCACCTGCCTGCGCCATCTAGTGTCATAGTTATGAGCACTGCGACAGCCAACCCGTGTGACAACCAGCCCCGGTCTCCCCTATGTGACTTGATCGGGTGGTAAACACGGCAGCCAGGGGTATAGAGGTCCATGCATTCCAAAGCGATCTTCCTGTCAAATCTGCTCACGCCCCAGCAGCGGCTTTGCGGTTTAACCATTTTAAATTACAGTTAATAGCATTGCACTGAACCATTGCCACTTCCAGTCTCGTGATCTCAGGGACGCGACTTTCTGTCAGGGCTTGAAATATCCTTGATCTCTCGGGGCGGCGGCAGCCAAACCAACCAGCTCTGAATTTCATGTGCAAAATCCTGTAGCTTTAATATTAGCTTGTTGAGAGCATTGATCACCCAGCGGCTATTCAGTGTAAAATGAACTAATTACAGCGCGCAGCATAAACCGCTAGGATACGCAAAATACGCTTATATATACTAATCCATTGAAGCTCACGTTAACTGACTATCTCTCATGTGAATTGAAAGATAATGAATTGGCAGCTGCTGTGTTTCCTTTCCTTTCCTGTTATATTTGAAATTATCCTGTATTATCTGAGTCTCTATTCTGTACGAAACGCAACCTCTGTGCTTTTGAAAGAAAATGAATAAAATGATATTAATCGCATACGGGGTGTGTGCGCTGTGTGTGTTTTCAGTGTCACTGGCTTTAAACTTGCTTCAGATACACAGAGCTGTATATTGAATTGCAGACACAGCAGAAGTCAGCCTGCGCCACGGAAACCAGTGTGTGAAACTCCATCTCACCTCGTTCCCAGTATCAAACTGGGGCATCCGCCGCCGGTCCCTTCAGCTGTCAGATGTCCAATCTGAAACCGGACATCACCTGTCAAAAATCACCCGTCACGTTTTAGTATAAATGCCATTTATAAACGCATTCACCAACGGGGGCGCCAGGTGTAAAAAAATAATAAAATCAGAAATATTTTAACAAGTGTTTTATTTTGTTTTTTTCTTATTTAACTTCAAATCACACGATTTTTTCCAAGATTTAACCAAAACAAAAATGACATTTTTTTTTTTTGCTCCAGATTTTAACTTAATGCATATACATGTTAACAAAAATATACTTTAAAGTTTTGAAATGTCTACCTCTCTCAAGCAGGACTGTGTGTTTATTTAGTATAACACTGAACACAGTGTAACGCGGCATTATTTACTGGATGGAAAGCGGCGGTCACAGTGTTGGTGTGTCCAGCCTTGAGCCAGAGTGACCGGGAGGGACATGTATGACCGCTTAACCACCCGGACCGCTTACTGACCACAAACACCAAGATATGAATGAGGAGCTGAGCGGGAAAGCGGCGAGATTCTTCAACATGAATCCCACGAATCCGGGTACAAACCACTGCACTTGTGTCAGGTGTCTTCACAATTAAAATCATTTTTTTATTTATATTTTGCCAAGTGGTCAATTATTATTTGATTCGTATCTAAAAAAAGTAAATAAACTCTTACCTGAATTTTCTTCCCTAAATCTTCACCCCAGGTTCGATATTTTTTTTAACCTTTTTGCTTCGTTCGTTCCACGTTTTTTCAGAGGGAAAAAAAGGAAATGTATATATATTTTTTAAAAAACATTACACTATTAAGTTTTGAAATAATATAGTTTTTTTTTTTAATAGAACTAAAAGAAAATTCAAACTCGTCGTCTCTCCTCACAACCATCTTCGCGGTTTTCTTGGTGCTCGCGCGCCCCTTCGTGGCTCGAGCTCGCAATAAACGGTCGAGGTGAGGAGGGAAGAAACTGCGCGCCCGTGTCCGCCATTTTGGCTCCGTGTGATTATCTATTTCAAAGGCGCTGGACTCCAGTTTAGAGCCACAATGGCGTCAGTTTCAATGCCGCTTCTGCTATAGTCCTCAACACCGCGCTTGTTGTTGTGAAGTCACTCCAGGACAGGAACGCCTCTTCAAGATGAACATCCTCTCAAACCGAATCATTAAAATAACAAATATTGTCGCTGTTTTAAAAACAAAAAACGCATTCCGGTGCGGTATGCTTTATTTGTGCCTGTCGAAAGTTCTCGACGGGTTAGTTTTAAATTGTAAACTCTGTGTTTATGCGTGAAAATTAAAAAAAAAAGACCTGCCAAACCACTGTCAATAGCATGAGGTAAAAATGTAATATATAGTGTTTACTTTCTCTCTAAATCTCTTGCTTTCCTATAATCCTCCTCTTCAGATAATAAGCTTTAACGAGCCCCAGCTACACCTCAGCATTGCCCCGGTTGGTTCATTATTAAAGCGGGCTGTGAGGTGTGATATAAACTATAAACACGCACGATTATTTAAACTCTTTCGTGACTTGAATGTCTCAGGACACCTGTTTGTTCATCTTGGATTCCGGTCTGTTTGTTTGTCGCCCAACCCCAAGTACTGCTTGTTTTTTAACTAAATGTACTTTCGGTTTCATGTTCAACGCAGTTCGCTTCAGCTGCACGGAAGAGACGCGCTTGTGGTGAAGCTGGTGAGTCGATTTTATACTTTTTATCGTTTAAGATAGTGGTTTATAAAACTATATTCTTAATAATAACAACAACAACAACAACAATAATAATAATAATAATAATAATAATAATAATAATAATAATAATAATAATAATATATTTATGCATTGAACGGGTGTCTCTGCGTCATAGGGCCGCCACTCACACACAAGCGCTATCCAAACCAATTGTCATTTCAATTCTGTGCAATGATCTTATTCATGTATTTGTTAGGTGAAAGCAGCGAGACAGATATAGCTGTGCTTGATATTAACCGGAGTGTGCTCACAAACCTGCACCTTGTTTGTTTTTAGCATTAGGATCTACAGAACTCTGTCGTCCATTTTAACTGTTCCTTTTACTTTCAATAGTTGAAGCGACGCGTTTCAGACGGAAGCTGCTCGGGTAGATATTTACTGTTCCAAACTTTGTTAAAACCCCGAACATTTTATTTCTGAACAAGTGAATTACATTAACAATAGCGACACGCTACACAAAGACAAATCACATGTAAATTAATCAATTTGAAATATTATTAATACTTTTGCAATAATGCCCTTCTGAGAATTTTACCTAAACATGTTTAAGAGTAAATAAACACAGTTTATCCGGTGCGGTTAACTCTGCCTGTGACTCGTGTAAAACACTCACTCAGTCCACACACAGGTGTTTAGTACAGGTTTATAAGGCACAGTTTTTCTAGTGCGGTTAACTCTACCTCTGCCTGTGTTACACATATCTGTGGCACTCAATTAGACCCAGTATTTGACTAACTGTGCTAACAAGAAGCTCTCTGAATGATTGCAGACAGCGTGAAAAGATAAGAGGCCGGTCTAAAGAAAGATAGAGAGATTTGAAGCTCTACACTGTTTAATAACTGACCTGTTTCAATTCTGTTGCAGAAGAGAAACACAGCTACCTGAGGAACGCGTGATTCAGTAGAGAGAGGCATGGACCCGACTCCAAGGAGAAGAAGAAGACGCAGCAGCAATGAGTTTGAACTACCCAATATGTCAGGAGACCCTGCCAGGTAATCTCATGTCTCTTCACTGTGCAGAGGCATGCATGCTCCAGTTTAATAACACACCTGATGACTCCAGTCCAGGTTCACCAACAGCACCAGCACCTCAGTGACACGACAGGACAGCGTCGCTGGCAAGGCTGTTATCTACCAGGAAGAGAGACTCGGACACAGAAGCTGCAGTGAAGCGCTAATGCGCACGTTTTAATAATAACAAAGAAACAAAATACTGAACAGAACAAAACACATTCACAAAATAAAACAGCACAAGGGCCAAAACAAAAGGTCTACTACACAAAACACTGCAACAGGACGAGAACACATCCCTTTGCAACACCAGCATTAACTCTTAACCATTTCCTGCTGATCACGCTATTTATACACCTGTGGCTGGAGCTGTAATTAATCATTAATCATGTATTCAATTCACGGCTCCAGCCACACCCCACATGTTTGAACAGGGAGAAATTTAACCCCTCCCTACCAACCCAATACCCCCACACCACCCTGCCACACGCTGCTGGCCTTTCACTCGGGAGCCCCTGTGTTTAGTTTTTTTAACGAATAGTAAAATGTCTTTGATTATTTACATGCGTGTTTCACCCAACAGAGGGAACATCGAGGAGACAGAGAGGAGTGCAGACGAGGAGGAACTGGAGAGACTGAGGAGGGAGGAGGAGGAGAGACTGAAGAGGTTTGTTTTGAAAATAACCCACATTTACAGTAGAGAATAAGCAGATTTGAAATTCTCATTGCGTTTCTACACGTCCCTCCTCAACAATCTATGGTCATGAGGTAGTGTGACTTTTCAACTCTGCCTATATACATGTATACTGTATGGGGAGCTAACAGAGTTGACACTGTCACACTGTCACATGATGTGAGTGGAATGAGGAGGGCTGTCTGGCAAGTAGGCTTCTCTAGACAAGCTCAAAGCAGATAAAGACAAAAATGTTCTCGTATTAACCCTTTGCGGTCCTATGTGTCGGACCAGATCTGACATTACAATTTTCCCTTTCCGTCCGACATCATCAAAAGACGTCAAGCACGGGTCTCTGGTTGGTTTTCTCCGGAAAAAGCCGATGAAACCTTTCAATGGCCGAGTGAGACCGATAGGAGCCAAAAAAGGGGCGTATCTGAGCAATACACATAGCCCCTGCACCACAGAGATAACACAGACACAAACAAACAAGATAGCTGCTTCGCATCCAGTGCTCAGAGAATGTCACAGACATCTGCAGAGCTTTTGAGATGTTATAGTAGTAAAATAATGACTTGGATCGCATTATTGAGGAGTTTGATGATAAAACAAGTGATCAGGAGATGATTTATCAGTATGCACTACATGAAGAGGTATGTGAAAAATACAGCGAACAAGGGGTGGGGCTGGAGATGCAGTACTGAGAGTCCTGTTGATATGCAGTGCCTTTTAAACCTGTTTTACTGTGAAATAATTTTTTAAAAGCGTGTAAAATAAACAGCGTGTGTGAAAATAAATTGGATCTGACGCACCTGAGACGCGCTGAATAAATGGAACGCTAAGGGTTAATCTAGTATTATCAGAATCCATCAGAAATATTAACTGGCCAAATGATGAGGCTTTAAAGAATTGAGGCAATCAAAGACAGTTTAAATTTTAAACACAGCATCTGAAAACCATGATGGCATCAATATATTTCAAGACAAAATACTTCCGCTTTAATAATGTGTTATTCTTTCTTGATACGATGCTGTCTCGGTGATATGCAAGAGAGAATATGCCAGCGCAGTATTAAAAATCATTCTAACGTTGGGTTTATAAACCTGTCTTTGCAGGGAAGAAATCCTCAGAACATTCAAGGTCATTGAGGAGTTTGTCCGGCTGTTCAAAGAAGAGAAGCCGCTGATAGAAGGACACCTCAGAGAGCTCAAGAGAATTGCCGACAGACTGGACAAGGTCAACAAGCAGGCTACCATCGCTAAGACTGCAGGGAGTTCTCTTTGTGCCATAGGGGCTATCGCCTTTGCAGGGCTGGTTCTGGCTCCTTTTACATTGGGAGCCACGGCTACAGGGGTTTATACTGCTGTGGCTGGAGGAGCCACCAATCTCACCACAGAAATAGTAAAGGCTTCAAGTGTTAGAGATTATAACAGGAGAGTGCAGCAAGAATGTGATATCCTTCAGTCTAAAATGAGTGCACTTGGTGAATCATACAAGGATGCTTGTGGAGCAGTTTCTGAAATAGATGAAGCCCACATTGGGGTTGTTTTAAAAACGCTTGTCTAACGAGAATGCATCTGGGTGCTGTAGAATTACTTGCAGATGCTGCTTCATTGATCTCTAAAGGGGCCAAAAGATTTGGGGCTCTCGGGAGTCTTTCTGCTCTGGAATGTCTTTGACATTGTCTCAAATTTCACTGCCATTCAGCACGGGTTTAAAAGTGTGCGGCGGAAGAGATTCGCAAGCTGGTGGAAAGTGTAGAATCCGATCTAGCAGCACTGGAAGCCGTCTCTTCAGAGATGGACTCAGTTCTTAAGGATCAGTGAAGTGTCAGTCAGGGCTCTCGGGATCTCATGCGTTCCAAAGAGATTTCACTGGAATAATGTGCTGATGCACCAGCAGTGGAAAGTGGCTTTGACACAGAAATCCCTTTTGAGCGCATGAACCCGGATCTCTCGTTTTCCCAGTTCAGAGGCTGACAGGATTGTGACTGAAGAAAACCTGCCAGTGATAGAGGCTGTGTGCACACACACACATATATATAAATATGTATATATAGTGGCAGGTCCGAGGTAAGACCGAACATGCACACGTAAACAGTAGCAGAGATCCATAAACAAAGTTCTACACAACACAGTAATACAGTATAAATCAGGGCAGCACCTGATATATTTATATTCCTCAATCCAAAAGCGGGTCAAAACACAGGCAGGGTTTGGTTCACGTTACGGGTTCTCAGTAAAGTTCAGGTTCAGACAACAAGTCGGGTCAGTCAAACAGTCCAAGGTCGGTAATCACAGGCAAACAGGTATTAACAGGCATTTACTTTTCTTTCCACTGACTCTGACTCTCCCCAGGACAAAGCTGTCTCCTTACTCCTCCACTAACCTGTTGTGGGCTGTACCTTTTTATGATGATTCATTCTTAATTCTGTGACATCATTTTCCGCCTTGAGGTGGTCTGAAGTTTCCTGGGTCGGCCATCTTACTTCCGGGAACGTGAGGTCATAATTTGCCAGCAAACTTGCCCTCACAGACCTCCCACTAATGACTCTACACCTAGCTTTATCACAATATATATATATTTTGGATAATGTTTGTTGGCTGTTTTTTTATTGTGCACAGTTTCCTAGTAAGTATAATATTACTTGTATAATAGAAAATAAAAAGGACTCGTTGTTAATATCTCTCAGAGTCACAGAGCCCAAATGTTCAACTCCCAAGTCTGAGTCACACAAGGTCCTACAAGTCTGTTACAGGTTACAAACTGCAGTGTACAAAATTGAAGGCATATGAAAGAAAAGGTTTTTAAAAATGTACACAAAGTTTAAAAGATTTAAAAAATATTTTATTTTCAGGACGTTTCGGCAAAAGCCCTTCAGCAGCGGTTTAAAAGAAAAGTAAACCCAGCGAGGTAAACTAGTTGTTATTCAAGATTCGAATTATACCAACATTCTGTGATGATGTCATGATTATTAGAACAGAATGTTCATTCAAGAGAGGTTCCAAAGGGCCTCATTTGAAAATGAATATATATATGTAAGTTTTTGCTCACCCCTTTGTCAAGGGAAAGTGTGTTTGAAAACAAACATGGCAGGTATTTATTTCTAGGCTTTCTGATGCCATGGTAACCACACGTTTATTTATCTTTAAATCTAGAGGTATGCTTAGCTCTCTCTGTTGAGCTCATCTCTTCATGTTGTCTGGTATTGTCATGGCCAGTCTGGACTGTTGTTGTGATCTGGGCCTCTTTCTTCATTCATTCTATTTTTATATTATATTATATTATTTGTATGCTGTGCTATGTGATTTGTTTTGATCTGTGTTAATAGTAATGATTATTTAAGTTTTACCTGAACAGTATTAATAATGTTTTTGTAATCTTGTAAATCCTTTTGTATAAATGTTTCATTCACTACCGAATGAATAAATACTTTTGGTGCAAACAAACAAAAAGGTTTATATTGTAGTTGTTTTGTCATTGTCAGTTTTTTTTTTAAAAAGGAAGGGATATGCATTACACTACAACAAATATATATATATATATATATATATATATATATATATATATATATATATATATATATATATATATATATAAATACCATCACACATAACTAAACAAATACATAAACACACACTGTAACAGGGTAACTGAGTCGGTGACGTCACAGCAGAAGCAGGAAGGAAAAGAAACTGACACCAGGTACTGCAGTTTTCAAATGAAAGAATCGGCTGGCTGCCGTTTTATTTTAATACAAAAAAATAAATGTTTTAAACAAAACAAACTGTGCTCACAGAGCAAAATAAAAGGTGTAAACAAAACAAATCTCGAACACAAAATACCAAATAGAACCCAGGTCAGGCTGAGCAACTGCCTTCACTGTTCCTAGATTGTTATTCTTTGCTTCACTTTCGCTTGCTTTCTCCTCTCTACACCCACCCTAAACAAAACAAACAAATCGGCTACGCCGTCCTAAATACATAAATAACAAAATACGCGGCGCTTCGCCGTCATAAATAATAAATACAATAAAACACGATAATAATAATAATAATATACAAAATAACACAGGGGCGGATTTGGAAAACCCCGTTCTAAAAATAAATAAACAAAACAATGTACAGGGCTCGCTACCGCCCTGCTACACACACATAAATACATAAATACACACAGAAACTATTCTATTCACAATAGGAAAGAGAAAAGCAGCTGATAGACTCACAACCATTGAAATGAAATCATTGAGAAAACTATGAGCAACTTCAACAGCAATTAAAAGATACATATACCTGTATTGAAAACAATTGACAGCTGCTTGAAAAATCATCGTCCTAGCGGTTTAGTGAATATTAAAATTTATTAATAAGAACAGAACACATTCATCAGTTAAAGGTTTGTGAATATATTTCTGATTTCTGTTTTGAGCTGCCAAAGCACCTGTTTGTAAAACTGTATATGCAATCTCCCGTGTGAATGCCTTGGCTCCCTGACTGTCCTGTAGTTCAGTTTGAATGAAACAGAGCTGTCTAGAGTAGGTACCGGTAAGAGATTTACACTCACGCTCGCTGAGAAGCGCCGCGCTGCTTCATAAAACACACACAAGCTGTACCTGACTGATTACAGCTCCCTGGAAGCTGATTGGCTGATGCGACCGAATCATTTTCCACTGTCTGATGACAGGAGCCCGCTGGGGCTGGAAGCTGATTGGCTGATGCGACCGAATCATTTTCCACTGTCTGATGACAGAAGCCCGCTGGGGCTGGAAGCTGATTGGCTGATGCGACCGAATCATTTTCCACTGTCTGATGACAGGAGCCCGCTGGGGCTAGAAGCTGATTGGCTGATGCGACTGAATGGGTTTCAAAAGTATCATAAAACTCTCAGGTAACTACGATGGTTTTGATATATTTACAAAATGAATCAAAGCAATGGACTTCTTTCATGTGATCAAATACAATAATACAAAGCCCAAACAAAGATTGTGTATTAGCAGTCGAGGAGGCTGTGTGGTCCAGTGGTTAAAGAAAAGGGCTTGTAACCAGGAGGTCCCCGGTTCAAATCCCACCTCAGCCACTGACTCATTGTGTGACCCTGAGCAAGTCACTTCACCTCCTTGTGCTCCGTCTTTCGGGTGAGACGTAATTGTAAGTGACTTTGCAGCTGATGCATAGTTCACACACCCTAGTCTCTGTAAGTCGCCTTGGATAAAGGCGTCTGCTAAATAAACAAATAATAATAATAATAACAGTTATTCTGGATTTCAGACAGTTTAGGAAGAGGAATGGGGGCTCCTGTATAAAACCTGCAGAGTGTGATACAGCACAGTGACAGCATGGGGAAGCATTGTAAAGCACAGAGAGGTCTGGTAAAGCATAGGGAAGCATTGTAAAGCACAGAGAGGTCTGGTAAAGCATAGGGAAGCATTGTAAAGCACAGAGAGGTCTGGTAAAGCATAGGGAAGCATTGTAAAGCACAGAGAGGTCTGGTAAAGCATAGGGAAGCATTGTAAAGCACAGAGAGGTCTGGTAAAGCATAGGGAAGCATTGTAAAGCACAGAGAGGTCTGGTAAAGCATAGGGAAGCATTGTAAAGCACAGAGAGGTCTGGTAAAGCATAGGGAAGCATTGTAAAGCACAGAGAGGTCTGGTAAAGCATAGGGAAGCATTGTAAAGCACAGAGAGGTCTGGTAAAGCATAGGGAAGCATTGTAAAGCACAGAGAGGTCTGGTAAAGCATAGGGAAGCATTGTAAAGCACAGAGAGGTCTGGTAAAGCATAGGGAAGCATTGTAAAGCACAGAGAGGTCTGGTAAAGCATAGGGAAGCATTGTAAAGCACAGAGAGGTCTGGTAAAGCATAGGGAAGCATTGTAAAGCACAGAGAGGTCTGGTAAAGCATAGGGAAGCATTGTAAAGCACAGAGAGGTCTGGTAAAGCATAGGGAAGCATTGTAAAGCACAGAGAGGTCTGGTAAAGCATAGGGAAGCATTGTGAAGCACAGAGAGGTCTGGTAAAGCATAGGGAAGCATTGTAAAGCACAGAGAGGTCTGGTAAAGCATAGGGAAGCATTGTAAAGCACAGAGAGGTCTGGTAAAGCATAGGGAAGCATTGTAAAGCACAGAGAGGTCTGGTAAAGCATAGGGAAGCATTGTAAAGCACTATAAAATAAAGAGACCTTTACTCTTAACAGACTCATAAACGCACAGGTAGGCGTTACTTATATCATAAAACTCTCGGGTAACTATACTGTGTACCTGAGCAAAGTCTACTGGAACAGAGAACTGCAACAGAGGAGACTTAAGAGACTTCAGCGCTTTGAAAGGTAAAGTTTAATAAAACATTATTTCTAAAACTTAAAACGTCCGTCGCGTGTCACGCTGCTTATTCTTATGCAGGTAATGGTTTATTTTGAGTGTGGCTGCTTCTGGGTTTATATGAAGCGTTTAATTCTTGTTATTCGAGATCAGACCGGGTTTGGCTTGTGTTTAATATTACCGAGTAATAAAGAGAAAGAGAGCTAACTAAAGAGAAAGAGAGCTAAACCAGCGAGCAGCTCGCTTTATAAGAGAAAGAGAGCTAAACCAGCGAGCCGCTTTATAAAGAGAAAGAGAGCTAAACCAGCGAGCAGCCTCGCTTTATAAAGAGAAAGAGAGCTAAACCAGCGAGCAGCCTCGCTTTATAAAGAGAAAGAGAGCTAAACCAGCGAGCAGCCTCGCTTTATAAAGAGAAAGAGAGCTAAACCAGCGAGCAGCCTCGCTTTATAAAGAGAAAGAGAGCTAAACCAGCGAGCAGCCTCGCTTTATAAAGAGAAAGAGAGCTAAACCAGCGAGCAGCCGCGCTTTATAAAGAGAAAGAGAGCTAAACCAGCGAGCAGCCTCGCTTTATAAAGAGAAAGAGAGCTAAACCAGCGAGCAGCCTCGCTTTATAAAGCAGTGTGTAACGGCTGTGTAGTTACGTCTTGAAGTCCAGTCCCATGTTAATAGAGTCAATAGATCTGCAGTGGGCTGGTCTGTATCCCTGGCATTGATTACACTGTAATGCTGGGCTCACAATACTGGTAGGCGCGTCTAAAATAATAATAATTATATTTATAAGGCAGTAATTGGAGTTGGTTGTAAGTTTATAAAAAGCCTGTCCGGTTACTGCTGAATCTCTATCGGGGTCTGAAACAAGAACCGAACTCGGACCCGGATTTTCTAACTGAACCCGGCCCGCAATTCAGAGCCGAACCCTCGAAAATCGTTCTTATTAAATCGGATCTTCATCGTTTCTCCCTGAGTCGCTCACAGCAGCGTCGTGTTTATATTTACACATTAATAATCTTAACATCCGCGTTTTAAAAAGAAACCACACCTTTCTCCTTTCTCTAAACTACATGCAAATCTAAAGCTTGACTTAATAAAAAAGACAATAGTTATTGCATGCGAATTAAATACTTATTTATGCAATACAAATGTGTTACAAAACTAACTTCATTAAAGGAATCTAGAACTCATTATGTGAATGTTAATGTAAGATCTGCTTAGTTGTGTTTCTTTAATTAACGTTGAACTGTCTGCCGCACCCTGTGTCATTAACTACAGTTCTGCAAATATCCAGATCTGTTACAAAGTCTACATTATCAGCAGGGACACACAAAGGCAATTACAGTTACTGGAAAAGCAGATCCTGTTATCAATAAAACACACCGTTTTATGGTTAGCAGGTGTATCTCTTTGTTAATCATTATGTGAAAATGGATTACAATTATACAGGCTCTACACATTTTACACAGTATATGATATATTAATTGTGTTTGGATTTGTTCATTATTAAATACAAACAATAAACAGAAGAGGAACTGTGATAATTAAAAGCACTCAGAATGATGGCAAAGTGAGGAGGAAGAACGAGGCATGGTCTAAGAAGAGAGAAAAAAGGAGAGAAGTGAAGCTCTAAACTCTTTAATAATTGGCTTATTTCAATTCTGTTGCAGAGGAGAAACACAGCTAACTGAGGAACAAGTGATTCAGAAGTTACAGACATGGGTAGGACTAGAAGGAAACAAAGAAGCCGATAGCTATGGACTCACCCTATATGTCAGGAGACTCTGCCAGGTAATCTCATGTCTCTTCACTGTGCAGAGGCATGCATGCTCCAGTTTAATAACACACCTGATGACTCCAGTCCAGGTTCACCAGCAGCACCAGCACCTCAATGACACTCCCAGGAGCTGCTGCCCTTTCACTTGGGAGCTGTGTTCAGGGTTTGTAATGAACAGTAACATGTCTGTGTTGATGATTATTTACATGCGTGTTTCACATTAACAGAGAAGACAGCGAGGAGGAGACAGAGAGGAGGGAGGTGGAGGAGGAACTGGAGAGACTGAGGAGGAGAATGAGAGACTGAAGAGGGAAAAGAGACCTAGGAGGGAGGAGGAGGAGGAGCCTAAGAGGAAGAAAGTTAGGAGGTTTGTTTTTCAATTTTAAAAAATACCCTACAGGTTTACAGTAGAGAATAAGCAGATTGAAATTCTCATTGTGTTTCTACACGTCCCTCCTCACCAATCTATGGTCATGAGGCCTGTATGCATGTAAAGTACTGTGTGTATGTGGG
Organism: Acipenser oxyrinchus oxyrinchus; assembly: GCA_030684275.1. Lineage (NCBI taxonomy): Eukaryota > Metazoa > Chordata > Actinopteri > Acipenseriformes > Acipenseridae > Acipenser > Acipenser oxyrinchus. Next base: position 2,536,660 of record JAGXEW010000059.1, read on the forward strand.
GGCTGGCAGAGGTGAAAGGTCACACGGCTGTTGAGCACCCAGCAGTTAGGATTCTGCAGACAAGCTTCTCAAAGCCAGGTAAACAATAACTAATGTCTATTCTATTCTGTTCAGTTCTAGTCTGTTCTATTATAAATGCAGAGTAGAGGCTGGTTGATTTGAATGGGATGAGGAGGGCTGTCTGGCAGTTAGGATTCTGCAGACAAGCTTCTCAAAGCAGCTCAAAGCAGGTGAAGGCAGATTTAAAAATGATACACAACTAAGGAGGGGAATTTAAAAATAAATTAAAATGTCGTTTGAAGAAACTTGCTCTTCAGTGCTGCAGTCTGGCTGAACTGCTCAGCCTGTTTCTAATGATGTCATACCTGTTGTAACGCCTGCTCTGACACGATGCCTGTTTCTAATGATGTCATACCTGTTGTAACACCTGCTCTGACTCGATGCCTGTTTCTAATGATGTCATACCTGTTGTAACGCCTGCTCTGACACGATGCCTGTTTCTAATGATGTCATACCTGTTGTAACGCCTGCTCTGACACGATGCCTGTTTCTAATGATGTCATACCTGTTGTAACACCTGCTCTGACTCGATGCCTGTTTGCCCTCCATGGACTTGAAGCAGATTCAGCTTCTTGTAATGAAGGGGCCGGGACTCCCAGGAACTGCTGCCCTTTCACTTGGGAGCTGTGTTTAGTGTTAAATTAATAGTAAAATGTCTTTGATGATGATTATTTACATGCGTGTTTCACCTCAACAGAGAGAACAGCGAGGAGGAGACAGAGAGGAGGGAGGAGGAGGAGGAACTGGAGAGACTGAGGAGGGAGAATGAGAAACTGAAGAGGGAGGAGGAGGAGAGACTGAAGAGGGAGGAGAGACTGAGGAGGGAGGAGGTGGAGAATCTGAAGAGGGAGAATGAGAAACTGAAGAGGGAGGAGGTGGAGAAACTGAAGAGGGAGAATGAGAAACTGAAGAGGGAGGAGGTGGAGAAACTGAAGAGGGAGAATGAGAAACTGAAGAGGGAGAAGGAGGAGAAACTGAAGAGGAAGGAGGAGGAGAGACTGAAGAGGGAGAAGGAGGAGAAACTGAAGAGGAAGGAGGAGGAGAGACTGAAGAGGGAGGAGGAGGAGAGACTGAAGAGGGAGGAGGAGGAGGAGAGACTGGAGAGGGAGGAGGAGGAGAGACTGAGGAGGGAGGAGAGGCTGAAGAGGGAGGAGGAGGAGAGACTGGAGAGGGAGGAGGAGGAGAGACTGAGGAAGGAGAATGCAAGACTGACGAGGGAGGAGGAGAGACTGAGGAGGGAGGAGGAGGAGAGACTGAGGAGGGAGGAGGAGGAGAGACTGAAGAGGGAGGAGGAGGAGAGACTGAGGAAGGAGAATGCAAGACTGACGAGGAAGGAGGAGAGACTGAGGAGGAGGAGAGACTGAGGAGGGAGGAGGAGGAGAGATTGAGGAGGGAGGAGGAGAGACTGAGGAGGGAGGTGGTGGAGGAGAGACTGAAGAGGGAGGAGGAGGAGAGACTGAGGAGGGAGGAGGAGGAGAGACTGAGGAGGGAGGAGGAGAGACTGAGGAGGGAGGAGGAGGAAAGACTGAAGAGGAGGGAGGAGGAGAAACTGAAGAGGGAGGAGGAGGAGAGACTGAAGAGGGAGGAGGAGGAGAGACTGAGGATGGAGGAGGAAGAGAAACTGAGGAGGGAGGAGGAGAGACTGAGGAGGGAGGAGGAGGAGAGACTGAGGAGGGAGGAGGAGGAGAGACTGAAGAGGGAGGAGGAGGAGAAACTGAGGAGGGAGGAGGAGAGACTGAGGAGGGAGGAGGAGGAGAGACTGAAGAGGGAGGAGGAGGAGAGACTGAGGATGGAGGAGGAAGAGAAACTGAGGAGGGAGGAGGAGGAGAGACTGAAGAGGGAGGAGGAGGAGAGACTGAGGATGGAGGAGGAAGAGAAACTGAGGAGGGAGGAGGAGAGACTGAGGAGGGAGGAGGAGGAGAGACTGAAGAGGGAGGAGGAGGAGAGACTGAGGATGGAGGAGGAAGAGAAACTGAGGAGGGAGGAGGAGAGACTGAGGAGGGAGGAGGAGGAGAGACAGAGGAGGGAGGAGGAGGAGAGACTGAGGAGGTGTAATATTTCATGATACAATGTTGTCACAATGATACTCAAGAGAGACTATTCAAGCATAATATTGAAAAGAAAATGTGGAAACCATCCTAACATCAGGATTATGAAGCACTGCAAAAAATGTTTTTCTTGAAATAAAAAAATAAATATTGAAATAAGAAAATTTCAAGAAAATAAAACTTGGAGCCACGTAACAAATTATCTAGTTTACAAGAAGAAAAAAATATAAGAAAATGTATCTTAATATAAGAAATAAAATCTTGACCTGTAAGACAAAAATACTAAAATCAAGACTTAATTTTATTGGAAAAAAATATTTTACTGCTCCTTGGCCACAGCGCACACAGAAACACAGAAACCTTCTTCATAGCACTTAGTTTTTTGTGTGTATATATATCTCCAGTTTATTTTTATTTTTTATTATTTTTTTTAATGCATCCGGACCGGACCGGGCATTAAAAGGGGTCATGGAGCTGTTCTTTCAGAACCGTTGCAACCTGGTCTTCCAATGCATTCTTGTCGCTACCCACAATGCATCGCGGCTGTTTTACCACGGAATCTTCCGATGTGCTGCGAAGTGAAACGAAAATCAGCCAGTTTCATCGCCAAATGTTTTCAAAACGTATATTCCAATTGTTGCATTTATACCGTGTATTTATGTGATTTAGAACGACCAATGTTTGCTTTTAAACCTATTAAATTGTTACAAAAAAATGACTATTCTAATGTCCTTTCATTTTAATTTCGTACATGGTCTTGTTGTACTAGTGCTAAAATATACACTGCCTTTTTTCCTTATATATTTACCCGAAACCTCGCTTAATATAATTGTAGGAGAGTCAGTGTGAAACATGGGCGGGGCGCCTCACCAGCCCCAACCTTCAAAATGGCTAACGTCACTCACTAAGTGATGTAGTCTGCCGATCTATGTCACCCAGTGGTTTACAGGGCACTAGCACCCTAGAGAAAATTATTATTATTATAATTATTTATTTCTTAACAGACTTACAATCGTAAGCAAATACATTTCAAGTATCATAGTACAAGTAATAATACAATTAAGAGCAAGATAAATACAATGACTTTGGTTCAAGCAAGTACAAGTGTGACAAAATCCGATTCAATAAGGGAGCAGATAACAGTGTCAGTGATACTTACATCAGGATATAATTAAATACAAAATACTACAGATTAAACACTTGGCAGATTACAGTACTCTGAAGTACAGGATTAAATGCAGTAAAATAGGGGCAGATAAGAGCAAGTAAAGAGCATTTAAGGAAGGGTGATACGTGTCCCAGGGGAAGAACAGAGGAGTTCTACAGGTGCTGTCTGAAGAGGTGAGTCTTGAGGAGGCGCTGAAGGTGGTCAGGGACTGGGCAGTCCTGACATCTGTAGGAAGGTCATTCCACCACTGCGGAGCGAGGTTGGAGAAGGAGCGGGCTCTGGAGGCAGGGGAGCTTAGAGGAGGTAGAGCCAGTCTTCTAGTGCAGGCGGAGCGGAGAGGTCGAGTGGGGGTGTAGGGAGAGATGAGGGTCTGGAGGTAGCTGGGTGCAGTCTGGTCAAGGCATCTGTAGGCTAGTACAAGAGTCTTGAACTGGATGCGAGCGGTGATCGGTAGCCAGTGGAGTGAGCGGAGTAGTGGAGTTGCGTGGGAGAAGCGAGGCAGAGAGAACACCAGGCGGCAGCGCAGTTCTGGATGAGCTGGAGCGGACAGGTGGCGGACGAGGGAGGCCAGCCAGGAGGGAGTTGCAGTAGTCTAGGCGGAGAGTACCAAGATTCAATAAAAATGTTAAAACTATATCCTCTTCTGACCACAGGTTCAAATTCTGACTTGCTTAGAGCAAGTTGCATTGCCAAACCAAACCAAGCAAGAGAGCAAGAGACAGCTTGTAAAAGTTATTACAACAATGGGTTTATTGCACAAGACAGTAGAACATACAAGATAAAAAGACTCCACCACGTGGCTAGAAGTCAAAGTGTCCAACACAAAAGAAATCAAATACTCAACCACAAACAAGGTGCAATTCAAGTGCAAATGTATATGGAAAAACAAGGCTTGGTACATGAAATACAAGGCTAGGATGTGAGTTTTAAACATTGTGGATGCGTGTGTCCTACAGAATCATCACATAAACATCGATCCGAAATAGCAATTTACACAGCAGCTAATAACGGATATCAGGCTTAAAGAGCGGAAAGCGAGAGAGAACAAGCGGGTCTTGAGAGTTGATTTGAAGCGACGATGGGCTGTAGTTTTTTCAAATTGTCGAGATCCCGAGATCATTTTTTTCTTCTCATGCATTGTAGTTATTTTGTTTCGTTTTATTTTCCTGTCTTTAATGACCTTCTCTAACTTTCTAATCGGTTCTACACAAACCTCCGAGCGCCTTGTTGCTAGGCGACCGAGGAGCGGTTCTGAAACTGCGTCACTGTGTCCGCCATTTTGGCTCCAGCTTCCCTGCTGTTTGCAACGCTGTGCGACTCTGTCAGAGCCAAAATGGCGCCTGTTTCACAGCATCAACTTTACACCAAATTGAATTGTTTTCAAATCAAAATACATGTCTTTTAATTGCTGTTGAAGTGACTCATAGTTTTCCAATTATTTAATTTCAATGGTTGTGAGTCTTTCCTATTGTGAATATTATTGTTTCTGCTTTATTTATTTCTGTGTATTTGTTTCTGTGTGATAGTATTTATTTATTTATTTATTGTAGTGTAATGCATATCCCGCCACTTTCCAAAAATGATAAAATGACAAAAGAACTATAAACATTGTTTTTTATTTGTACGAAAAGTATTTATTAATAATGATAGTGAATGAAAACATTTATAGAAAAGTATTTACAGGATTACAAGAACATTATTCACTGATATTTGTTCTAAGGCGGCTATACAGCTTCTTACGCGATTCTGTTTACCTGGAACCTAAAACTCATAACTGTGAACACAGCTCAAAATAATCACATACGCATTCGACGAGGACACAGATATGAACAGCAATCATACACATGAATTCAAATGTATATATTATATTATATAATGTAGAACAATAATAAAATATACAATGGAGAATTAAAAACAATGATCATTCTACATTCTACACTTTTACAGTGGCTCACTGAGGACATGAAAAATCAAATAGAAAAAGTGGTAAGTCGTTATTGATCTTGTAATCACAAGATCAATCAATCGATCAATCAATCTTTATTTTATATAGCGCTTTCATAGTGCACCACCATCACAAAGCACTTTACAAGATAGTGAGGAACAATGCATAATACATTATATAAAATCTACCATAATAATATGTTTATGTGGATAACTGTTAGATAAACACGGCACAATAGTAATACAGCTTAAAACAGGATTCTTGGGGTTTATATTATATTATATATATATATATATATATATAAAATAATTTGTTTATTTAGCAGACACCTTTATCCAAGGCGACTTACAGAGACTAGGGTGTGTGAACTATGCATCAGCTGCAGAGTCACTTACAACTACGTCTCACCCGAAAGACGGAGCACAAGGAGGTTAAATGACTTGCTCAGGGTCACACAATGAGTCAGTGGCTGAGGTGGGATTTGAACCGGGGACCTCCTGGTTACAAGCCCCTTTCTTTAACCACTGGACCACACAGCCTCCGTTATATATGTATAGCAGTTCAATTCACGGAACACAGTTTGCAATGTTCGTGTAAATAGAGAGTAGGGTTCGCTTGTGTTTGGGTCTGCGCCCAGCTGTGGTCCGACTCCATGCTAGCTGCCTCACCCTTGTTATAGCCAGAGGGGCAGGGCACTCATTCCTCTTAAAGCGACAGTTCTGCATCATTAACAGCTCAGATTTACACGCGGCGCCACACTGGAACGATTTCAGTTGGAAAGTGTTTCCATGGCTGTATGGATCTCCTCCCTGCCTGCAGGTTTTCCTCAAGCTTTTCAGTGCACTCATGGATCTTACTCGCCTTCTCGCTTTTTCTCCTCTTTGCTCTTAAAACTTAGAATGACAGAAAACAACTGGCCCAGGTCATTTGGAAAACGTTTTCAGCTATTTTATCTATCTCACTATCTGCTAATTTGTCAGTGCCGCTAGCCCCTAGTAACTCTTCCATCCTCTCTGTCAGATCTCTGAGACCTGAGTGTGTCTTTAGCATTTCAAACACGTTTTCATGATCTGGGTCAGCAGCAGTGTCCGGTGATCTGGAGAGTCTCTTTAAGTTTAAAACAGCTGCGATCGCTGTGGCGGCAGATCTGCTGAGCTCTGTCATCCTGCTACTGGCATTTTCACGTATTTCCTCCATCTTCTTACTGTAGGCTTTCAAGGTGAATGCTCCTATACTGGCAGCGAATGCGCCGCTTGCTAAAGCCAGAGTGGATCCCCCAGCAACCGTTCCAGCAACAGTTCCAACAACTGTGCCACCTGCAATAGCCTGTGTTAAACCCCCAGCAACAGCCCCAGCAACAGCCACACTGGCTCCCCCTGTGAATGTAGCCAGCCCCGCTCCTGCAAGACCTATTACACCTACAACAGCGATCGCTGCTCCTCTTCGAATGAGAGAGGAAGCTCGAGCCCCACCAACCACAGCATCTCTGTCATTGCGAATGTCATCAGCGACCTTCTTCAATTCCTCCACAGAGCTTTCTGTTTCCTTCAGCTGATCTGGGAACCGCTGAACAAATTCCTGGATCTTCTTCATTTCCTCCTTGAATTGAAGAGCGCTGTGGAAAAAACACAAAACAAGCCATCTTCATCATCATCATCATCATCATCACCATCATCACCACCACCATCTCTACAGTGTTGTTCTCTTTCCTATAGACCTCTATACAGCTCTGCAGTGTTGAGATCTCTTTCCTATAGACCTCTATACAGCTCTGCAGTGTTGAGAGGGGAGCTCTCTTTCCTATAGACCTCTATACAGCTCTGCAGTGTTGAGTGGAGTTCTCTTTCCTATAGACCTCTATACTGGAGTCATCAGGTGTGTTATTAAACTGGAGCATGCATGCCTCTGCACAGTGAAGAGACATGAGATTACCTGGCAGGCTCTCCTGACATATCAGGTGGGTCCAAATCTTTACTGCGTCTTCTTCTCCTTGGAGTCGGGTCCATGTCTGCATCTTCTGAATCACTCATTCCTCAGTTAGGCATGTATCGATCCTGCAACACAATTGAAACAAATCAGTTATTACAGTATAGCGCTTCAAATGTCACTCTTTTCTCTCTTTAGACCGCCTCTTATATTTTCATGCTGTTTGCAATCATTCAGAGCACTTTTGTTGTCGCAGTCACTCAAACACTTTATTTCAGCTTCATTATCCCTTTCAACCTCAGGGCCTGTTTGAATTAGGAGCCCGCCTCCTTCAGGACTGATTGAAACAGGCGAACCAGAACATACTCACTCCGACCTCGTGGGGTGGGTATGTTAATTAGGTACCCACTTCATTCGCATACCATTCCTCATACTGGGCTCCATTCTCAAACATTTGAATTTTTTCGAGAATTGGTTCTCCAGTGGAATATGGAACTGGAGTCGAGTTGCTCCACCGATTCTCAAGGCAGTATTGAACTGTATTCTACGCTCGCAAGCCACCACGAGAATCTCTTTCTACTCGAATTAATTCAAATCGCGCATTCGCTGTTCCCAATTTTACAGACATGACCACGGGTGTCTCTTCCAACACATTCCCTGATTACATTCGCCTTTGTTCTCCTGCGCAGACACGGGGAATCAAACGGATGTCCTGGACACCTCCGCGCTTGCTAATACCCCAGAAGTGCAGCCAGAAGCTGTCAAAGCATTTTAGAAAACGCTAAAAACAATAGAGCTGGTCCTGCAAAATAAAACCGCGCTGTTTTTAAACAGACAGATGGGTCCCAAATATGGGACACCACGGCCGCTTCTGGAAACAGTGCGGGCTCTAAAAGAAATGCATCACGTGTTCAAAACAAAAGCGCTGTTATGATATTCGCAAACACGTTAAATTAAAAAAGGCTCAGCAATTAAGTCGCCAAGGATACCAGAAGGAATATGTATTGGTAAATAATATCCAGCCAGATAATAGATTTAAATATATATATATATTTTTTTTCGGACGGAGAACACTCGACCCGACCCGCAGTCCTTCAGTTAACATTCCAATAATTCTTTCTAAATTAATTCTAAAGCTTAATCCTAATTCAAATGTTCCGAGTTTTTTTTTAACATACTTTAGAACAGTAAATAAGTACCCGAGCAGCTTCCGTCTGAAACGAGTCGCTTCAACTATTTGAAAGTAAAAGGAACAGGGCGTCTAAAAAACTAAAATGGACGACAGAGTCCTGTAGATCCTAATGCTAAAAACAAACAAGGTGCAGGTTTGTGAAACACTCCGGTTAATATCAAGCACAGCTATATCTGTCTCGCTGCTTTCACCTGACAAATACATGAATAAGATCATTGCACAGAATTGAAATGACAATGAATTGGTTTGGATAGCGCTTGAGTTTGAGTGGCGGCCCTATGACGCAGAGACACGAGTACAATGCATAAATATATAATGACTATTATTATTATTATTACTATGTATTTATTGTATTGTTGTTAGTATTATTATTGTTGTTATTATTATGAATATAGTTTTATAAACCACTATCCTCAATGATAAAAGTATAAAATCGACTCACCAGCTTCACCACAAGCGCGTCTCTTCCGTGCAGCTGAAGCGAACTGCGTTGAACATGAAACCGAAAGTACATTTAGTTCAAAAACAAGCAGTACTTGGGGTTGAGCGACAAACAAACAGACCGGAATCCAAGATGAACAAACAGGTGTTCAGAGACATTCAAGTCACGAAAGAGTTTAAATAATCGTGCGTGTTTATAGTTTATATCACACCTCACAGCCCGCTTTAATAATGAACCAACCGGGGCAATGCTGAGGTGTAGCTGGGGCTCGTTAAAGCTTATTATCTGAAGAGGGAGGATTATAGGAAAGCAAGAGATTTAGAGAGAAAGTAAGCAGGGGTTACTTACAATGGACAACAAAATAATACACCCTCCAAAAAATAAATAAATAAATAAATAAAATAACATACAACCCTTTTGCCCTAACTATATATTACATTGTTACCTCATGCTATTGACAGTGGTTTGGCAGGTCTTTTTTGTTTTAATTTTCACGCATAAACACAGAGTTTACAATTTAAAACTAACCCGTCGAGAACCTTCGACAGGCACAAATAAAGCATACCGTACCGGAATGTGTTTTTGTTTTAAAACAGCGACAATATTTGTTATTTTAATGATTCGGTTTGAGAGGATGCTCGTCTTCAAGAGGCGCTCCTGTCCTGGAGTGACTTCACAACAACAAGCGCGGTGTTGAGGACTATAGCAGAAGCGGCTGTGAAACTGACGCCATTGCGGCTCTACACTGGAGTCCAGCGCCTTTGAAATAGATTATCATACGGAGCCAAAATGGCGGACACGGGCGCGCAGTTTCTTCCCTCCTCACCTCGATTATTATTGCGAGCTCGAGCCACGAAGGGGCGCGCGAGCACCAAGAAAACCGCGAAGACGGTTGTGAGGAGAGACGACGAGTTTGAATTATTTTTAGTTCTATTAAACTATATTATTTCAACACTTAATTGTATAATGTTTTTTTAAAATATATACATTTCCTTTTTTCCCTCTGAAAAAACGTGAAACGAACGAAGCAAAAAGTTAAAAAAAATCGAAACTGGGAGATTTAGGGAAGAAAATTAAAAATTCAGGTAAGAGTTTATTTACTTTTTTTAGATACGAATCAAATAATAATTGACCACTTGGCAAAAAATAAAATAAAAAATGATTTTAATTGTGAAGACACCTGACACAAGTGCAGTGGTTTGTACCCGGATTCGTGGATTCATGTTGAAGAATCTCGCCGCTTTCCCGCTCAGCTCCTCATTCATATCTTGGTGTTTGTGGTCAGTAAGCGGTCCGGGTGGTTAAGCGGTCATACATGTCCCTCCCGGTCACTCTGGCTCAAGGCTGGACACACCAACACTGTGACCGCCGCTTTCCATCCAGTAAATAATGCCGCGTTACACTGTGTTCAGTGTTATACTAAATAAACACACAGTCCTGCTTGAGAGAGGTAGACATTTCAAAACTTTCAAGTATATTTTTGTTAACATGTATATGCATTAAGTTAAAATCTGGAGGGAAAAAAAAAAATGTCATTTTTGTTTTGGTTAAATCTAGGAAAAAATCGTGTGATTTGAAGTTAAATAAGAAAAAAACAAAATAAAACACTTGTTAAAATATTTCTGATTTTATTTTATTTATTTTTTTACACCTGGCGCCCCCGTAGGTGAATGCATTTATAAATAGCGTTTATACCAAAACGTGACGGGTGATTTTTGACAGGTGATGTCCGGTTTCAGATTGGACAGCTGACTGCAGACGGAACCGGCGGCGGATGCCCCAGTTTGATACTGGGAACGAGGTGAGATGGAGTTTCACACACTGGTTTCCGTGACGCAGGCTGACTTCTGCTGTGTCTGCAATTCAATATACAGCTCTGTGTATCTGAAGTAAGTTTAAAGCCAGTGACACTGAAAACACACACAGCGCACACACCCCGTATGCGATTAATATCATTTTATTCATCTTCTTTCAAAAGCACAGAGGTTGCGTTTCGTACAGAATAGAGACTCAGATAATACAGGATTATGTCAAATATAACAGGAAAGGAAAGGAAACACAGCAGCTGCAATTTCATTATCTTCAATTCACATGAGAGATAGTCAGTTAACATGAGCTTCAATGGATTAGTATATATATAAGCATCTTTTGCGTATCCTAGCGGTTTATGCTGCGCGCTGTAATTAGTTCATTTTACACCGAATAGCCGCTGGGTGATCAATGCTCTCAACAAGCTAATATTAAAGCTACAGGATTTGCACATGAAATTCAGAGCTGGTTGGTTTGGCTGCCGCCGCCCCGAGAGATCAAGGATATTTCAAGCCCCGAAAGTCGCGTCCCTGAGATCACGAGACTGGAAGTCGCAATGGTTCAGTGCAATGTTATTAACTGTAATTTAAAATGGTTAAACCGCAAAGCCGCTGCTGGTGCGTGAGCAGATTTGACAGGATGATCGCTTTGGAATGCACGGACCTCGATACCCCTGGCTGCCGTGTTTACCACCCGATCAAGTCACATAGGGGAGACCGGGGCTGGTTGTCACACGGGTTGGTTGTCGCAGTGCTCATAACTATGACACTAGATGGCGCAGGCAGGTGATACTAACACTGAAATGTGTGTTCTATTGTCTGGAACTCAACCACCTTGTAATTTGAGGTCAATTCCATCTAACAGAAAGGTTAGCACATATTTCATTTTTTTTTCATACCCAAAGTAAAAAAATGTATATCTTGTTATTTATGTTATAACTCTTAGTAGTATTGGAGTTTGTTTGAACTGATGGCCATGTTAATAGAACCAGATACTGGCTATCCTTTGGTGTAAAAACAAACCCAGTAGGTTCTATCACTTTTTTACACCAACATGTGGGATGTGTCACCATATAATGCTTATTTAAGTTATTCACTGTTTGTCATCCGGTTGGAGGCTGTGCTATTATTTTGTATCATGGGTCAACATTTCAAATATATATAGGTCTATATTTTTATGTTCACATAAAAAGTAAAAATACAACTTTTTCTGTCATTGTGCACAGTAGAAACTTTATGTTATTTAAAAACAAAAACAAATAAATGTTGCTTTATTATCTACTGTAAAACCAAGAACATACTTTGTGACACCCAACCCCATATCGTGTGACACCCAACCCCATATCGTGTGACACCCAACCCCATATCGTGTGACACCCAACCCCATATCGTGTGACAAACAGGTGACCGGCGCATTTTCAACCGTCTAAATATCATATTTGGAATAAAGTTACGCTGAAATAAAAAAAACATCAATTTGTACGTGAAGAGTTATTCTTCAATATAACGAGAACATAACCTTGCAGAATATCACCAGACCGAGGAAAATAATGAGTAAAAATATGACAACCAGCCCTGGTCTCCCCTACCTCCATTTGTGTATGAATAGACTTTATTCAGTTGTGCTAGATGCGATTCTACAATGCTCGCTATCTCACGGATCTCTTGTGCTCTTTCACTTTTACACCCTTCGTGAATGTCAATGGCGTTTTTAGCGATGTCATAGACATCCCAAAGCACAAAGGCTCCGACAACAGCACCTCTAACTATTCTGGCAGCTTTAGAAGCGACTACGGGAACCACGTCGGCTACAGTGCCAGCGGCAGCGAATCGAAATCCTTTTGCACTCAAGATGCACATTCGACGCACTTCCTCAACTGCAGCTTTGAGGAGCTGCTGAGCGTTCGGTGACTTCAACTGGCGAGCAGTTAAATAATCACCAAGCTTACAAAGTAATTTAAAAAAAAACACCCTTTGTTCATTTTCCTTTGCACTCGATCTGCACACTCGAATCACTTTCTCTACTTCAGCATTGAGCTCTGTCGGTAAGTTTAGTGACTGCACCAGGCGAGTGATTCCGTCCACATCACAGCGTGTAGCATAACATTGATCAAGCAATTGAAAAACAGGCTTAGCCCTTTCCCTGCTATTTTTATCCCATTTAGAAGGCGCTATGCATGCGTTTGTGCCTGAAGCTGCAAGTGCATTCATTGTAAGTTTGATTTGTTTTAATATTTGATTAACGTTGTTGTCGTTTCCATATTTGACATACTTTGTTATTGCAGTTGCAACGCTGGTGGCTACAGCAACACCAAGCCCTACAGCAGACACTATAGTGGGGCTCCTAGAGTAACAGGACCCAGAGCCAGCCCTACAATGATCAGGATCCTCCAGACCGCACTAACGAAGCCCCCGCAATCTCAGCGATGACACGGCACTTGTTGATCTTGTCCAGCTGTTTAGCGATCCCAAGGAGTTCTTTGATGTGTTTTTCTATCTCTGGCTTCTTTTTCAAACAGCTTGTCAAATTCCTCAACCTTCCCAAAGTCACTCTCACTTCTTGTAAAGACAGGGCAATAATACTAATACTAATAATGATGATGGTAATATTATTATTATTATTATTATTGTTATTATTTATTTCTTAGCAGACGCCCTTATCCAGGGCAACTTACAATTGTTACAAGATATCACATTATTTTTACATACAATTCCCCATTTATACAGCTGGGTTTTACTGGAGCAATCTAGGTAAAGTACCTTGCTCAAGGGTACAGCAGCAGTGTCCCCACCTGGGATTGAACCCACGACCCTCCGGTCAAGAGTCCAGAGCCCTGACCACTACTCCACACTGCTGCCCATAATAGTCATTACCGCTTATCTGGTTTTCTGTTTTTCGCGCCCATGTCTGTAGTCCGTAGCTCGCTCTCTTTTCTCAGCTTGCTGTTTCGCTCCTCCTGTTCTGCTCTCTTTCAGAAAGGATCTGTGGCACCAAATGCAGGTCAAATAAGGTTTGAATACAGTCGGTGTTATATCACGTTTACAGCAACGAGGAATACCTTGTGTGGGACCCCTTCACATTTTTCTGGAAGAGTAAGTAGCGGGTTCTGAAAGATACAGATGTGACAGGATCGCGTCAGGAACGAGACTCGGAGGCTTGGAAGCTGCGGTCTAAGCGCTGTTTGAGCCCATTTATGAATTAAACACAAATCAAACAGGACACAAAAAGGCCACAATAAAGATTTTAAACCAAACTACCCATAACAAAGCCTTCCAGCGGTCAGGCTGGGCATTCGCCTCTCTCTCACTCACTCAACAACGGAGCATTTTGCAAAACATTTACAGAATGTGTAGCATCCGATAGTGCATATTAAAATCTGTCTAACCCGGCATCACACGGGATCAGGAAAGGGTGTCGGATAATGCAATAAACGTGTAACGACTGCAAAATGTAACCCCGTAACAAAAAAAAAACTATAACTGACTATTTGAACCCCTTGAAAAACTATCCTTTATGTAAACACAACGAAAAATTATTATTATTATTATTATTATTATTATTATTATTATTATTATTATTATTATTATTATTATTATTATTATTAGCACACAAATAATGTTATGAACCATTTTACCTCGCCCTCGAAGAAGTTTCTCCTCGGTTCCAGTTGTCTGCGACGGTGAAAGTGAAAACGAAAGTGATTATCTAAAATAAACCAGTGTGAAAGGGCGGGGTCGATGTTTGAGGATTTTTACATACTGTTCTAGGAGTACTGTATATAATATAAATGTATATGATACTGAATCTCATATATCGATATTATTTGAGGATCAGCGCGCAAATACTTTTATAAATCACTTTACCTTGCCCGTTAAAAGGTTTCGCTGGCCGGTTTGTTTTCTTGTAACAGGGTGTGAATCATAAAGAAACAGAAAGCCAGTTTCTAAAATAAAATAAATGTTAATGGGTGAGAAGGAGGGTCGATGTGTGAGAGGATGTGTGTTTGAAGCATCATTGGGACACATATCACCCTTCCTTAAATGCGCATCACTTGTTCTTATCTGCCCCTATTTTACTGCATTTAATCCTGTACTTCAGAGTACTGTAACCTGCCAAGTGTTTAATCTGTAGTATTTTGTATTTAATGATATCCTGATGTAACGATCACTGACACTGTTATCTGCTGTTTTATTGAAATGTATTTTGTCACACTTGTACTTGCTTGAACCAAAGTCATTGTATTCATCATTGTATTTATCTTGCTCTTAATTGTATTATTACTTGCACTGTGATACTTGAAATGTATTTGCTTACGATTGTAAGTCGCCCTGGATAAGGGTGTCTGCTAAGAATAATAATAATAATAATAATAATATTAATATAATAATAATAATAATAATAATAATCATTCACACTGTTTTAGGCGTACTGTATATATTTGGAATATATTTCTGTATTTCTTCATTTACATAATGGATTTTCTATTATTATTATTATTATTATTATTATTATTATTATTATTATTATTATTATTATTATTATTATTATTATTATTATTATATAATATTATTATTATTAAATGTTCTAGAGCGAGGGCAGTCCGTTATGCTGCGCATGCACGCGGCGGGCGAGCGCGCTCCCGGTTGGGTGCTGGCCGGAGCGCGCTCCCTGTTTGTTGAAAAATCGTCTGCAGCGGAACTAGAAAAAAAAAAAACAGTCAGCGTAGTTTTGAAACTAAATGAAACCGAACAGAGAAAAAGAGAAACACAAACTAATTTTCCATTGGACAAGAGAGTTGCGAGGGCTGAATTATTCTTACCTGGGAGAAGTTCACAATGAACACGGAGAGCAGGGTTTCAATTGCAGTTTCCACACTTCACCACTAGAGGGCAGTAGAGTCTAAGGAAAGAGAGAGCCGGCTGGTGCGGGGCGCATTGAATCCTCGCTATTCTCGCGCTTCGAGTTCCGGCAGGGTTAATATTGTCGGGTAATCGGGTCTGGTGTTTGGTGTCCATGAATGAAATCCATTGAGACTCTATGAGTAGCATATTGCTTAATTTAATGTTATAACAGTTAATAAGAGAATTGATCCTGTCTCTAGATCAGTTAATATGTCTGGTTGACTCTGTCTTGTCTGGTTGACTCTGTCTCTTACATACATGTATTTTAAAACAATGTACAGCTGTATACACGTTTACAGAAAAAGACAATTATCAATATTTATAGATAGAACAAAACAATTATTATTATTAATTTCTTAGCAGGCGCCCTTATCCAGAGCGACTTACAATTGTTACAAGATATCACATTATTTTTACATACAATTCCCCATTTATACAGTTTGATTTTTTTACTGGAGCAATCTAGGTAAAGTACCTTGCTCAAGGGTACAGCAGCAGTGTCCCCCACCTGGGATTGAACCCACGACCCTCCGGTCAAAAGCCCTAACCACTACTCCACACTGCTGCCCAATGATTTGCAACCGCGCTCCGGTTTTGTGGATAAATCGTCTGCAGCGGAACTAGAAATATTTAATGGCAGACAGTCGGCGTTGAGAGAAAAAAAAAGAAACTTCTAGTCGAATCGATTGTCAAAGAGGTTTACGATGCCAGTGAGGAAACCGGAACTGCCTTTATTTTACACACTTTGAGACTCGCTTGGGAAGAGCCATTCAATAAATAACCTATAACTAAAGACCGTCATGCTGATGTTACTCAACTACAAAACAGATTGATTTGTAGCAAAAATAAATACATAAAGACATTTCTACTCAATAAAAATATACGTTGCGTGAAAAATCAACCAATCATGGCGTGATTGTGGGCTGTTTGTGATTCTGCTCTGTATTCATCAAGCGTTTACCGGAAATTCAGTGTTAGCGTTTTTTTTTTTCTGAAGGCTACAAACGGAGGGGGGGGTCTTAATTAACGTATTTGAACGTTCTGCAGCTTGTTTATTTTTATTTGAACCAGTGACCTCATGGTTGCAAGCCCTTTTCTTTAACCACTGGACCACACAGCCTCCTATACTGGACCACACAGCCTCCTATAAAAATAGAACCGATTAAGGACTTCAATTGCTTCACAGGCTGTGTAATGCCGCCGCCGGATATTACAACATGTTTCAATAGGGCTACTGGGGCACGGTGATTTTAGGAAAGGTTACTACGTGACATGGTTGAAGTTGACTGGAATTCGAGTGCTTTGAAGTTGTGAATGATATAAAATGATAAAGTCTAACAAACAAACTGAAACACGTGTTTATTAGAGGCTGTGTGGTCCAGTGGTTAAAGAAAAGGGCTTGTAACCAGGAGGTCCCCGGTTCAAATCCCACCTCAGCCACTGACTCACTGTGTGACCCTGAGCAAGTCACTTCACCTCCTTGTGCTCCGTCTTCAGGTGAGACGTAGTTGTAAGTGACTCTGCAGCTGATGCATAGTTCACACACCCTAGTCTCTGTAAGTCGCCTTGGATAAAGGGGTCTGCTAAATAAACACATAATAATAAATAATTAACATTTGAATAGCATGAACACTGTTCACCGTATCTTAACGTTGGTGTACACGCAGGTGCGTATGATTACATGCTGGACCTATAGACTCAGTTTAAGACACGGTCACTACTGTAGCGTTTATTCGATGCTCTGGACCCGGCGCTCAATCATCGCCGCCTAGCGCCCCGCGCAGGCCGGCCCTGCCAATCAGGACTGATCAGATGCCAGTATGTTTCATTTTTCTTTCTTTCTCAGTAGTATTTTATTCGTCACTCGTTTCAGTTTGCAGCATCCAATGACTGGAATTGGTTTCAACAAAATTCAAAAACTCGAACGGAAATACAGAGAATTCCTTCGTGTTTCTTCAAAGAGTCACCAGAAAACACCAGCTTTGTTTAAAACACATTTATTAAAGGTTTACAAAACAGGGAACCCAATGGATAAGTACAGACAAGATATAAATTTGAATTTACACTGCCTTAGAAATTACAAAACATACCAACATTGATCATAATCCTAATTATTACATCAGAAACCTATATATACAAACATGAATTACAAGAACTGTAATGAAATATAAAAATAAGGTAGCTCCTCTTCACTCCGCCCCCTATTTACATTATTAATGAGCTGCTTTTACTCCCAGCCAATCACAAGAGACTAGGCGGAGTCAATGTGATACTGACTGTGCTTCTCAAACTCAGACCTCATTTACATCGGTGTTTATTTTCACTATTTAACAATAGAAATATCTACATCTAGATTTTTGTATTGAATACACAGAACACCACACCTGCTTCCTGTAAGAGCTTTGTGGTTAATGTGACATTGTGGTTAATCATAATGACACAGTGTATAGAATCACAGCACATTGTATATTAATATCTAGCAGTGTGAAGCATGCGCACTATCATAATGACACAGTGTATAGAAACACAGCACATTGTATATTAATATATAGCAGAGTCAAGCATGCGCACTATCATAATGACACAGTGTATAGAATCACAGCACATTGTATATTAATATCTAGCAGTGTGAAGCATGCACACTATCATAATGACACAGTGTATAGAATCACAGCACATTGTATATTAATATATAGCAGTGTGAAGCATGCGCACTATCATAATGACACAGTGTATAGAATCACAGCACATTGTATATTAATATATAGCAGTGTGAAGCATGCGCACTATCATAATGACACAGTGTATAGAAACACAGCACATTGTATATTAATATCTAGCAGTGTGAAGCATGCACACTATCATAATGACACAGTGTATAGAATCACAGCACATTGTATATTAATATATAGCAGTGTGAAGCATGCGCACTATCATAATGACACAGTGTATAGAATCACAGCACATTGTATATTAATATATAGCAGTGTGAAGCATGCACACTATCATAATGACACAGTGTATAGAATCACAGCACATTGTATATTAATATATAGCAGTGTGAACTGCTGTTGAACACAGTGTTATCTGTACATGAGCATATGAAAAGGTTTACATTTCACCTCTCAGTTATGCTGTTAATGTAAATCATGAAAGCTACTCCAGCAGCAACGCCAGTCCCCATGACTTGTACTAGCATCGGGGCTCCTAATGTAACAAGTGACAATGCAGCCAAACCACCCACGGCTAATACAGTCCCACCTCGAAGCTGCAAGGTTTACTGTTCTCCTCTCCTGTTCCTCCACCTGGATGTTCCCTCTGTTAGAAGAAATGTGTCAATAATCATGATCATCATGAAAACCAACTCAAAACACACAAACAAGGCTGTGCTTTCAAAGACCTTCCAGTAATAATAACAATCACCATCATAATAATACTGCATATGTTAGCATAGGGAAGCATTGTAAAGCACAGAGAGGTCTGGTAAAGCATAGGGAAGCATTGTAAAGCACAGAGAGGTCTGGTAAAGCATAGGAAGCATTGTAAAGCACAGAGAGGTCTGGTAAAGCATAGGGAAGCATTGTAAAGCACAGAGAGGCCTGGTAAAGCATAGGGAAGCATTGTAAAGCACAGAGAGGTCTGGTAAAGCATAGGGAAGCATTGTAAAGCACAGAGAGGTCTGGTAAAGCATAGGGAAGCATTGTAAAGCACAGAGAGGTATGGTAAAGCATAGGGAAGAATTGTAAAGCACAGAGAGGTGTGGTAAAGCATAGGGAAGCATTGTAAAGCACAGAGAGGTCTGGTAAAGCATAGGGAAGCATTGTAAAGCACAGAGAGGTCTGGTAAAGCATAGGGAAGCATTGTAAAGCACAGAGAGGTCTGGTAAAGCATAGGGAAGCATTGTAAAGCACAGAGAGGTCTGGTAAAGCATAGGGAAGCATTGTAAAGCACAGAGAGGTCTGGTAAAGCATAGGGAAGCATTGTAAAGCACAGAGAGGTCTGGTAAAGCATAGGGAAGCATTGTAAAGCACAGAGATGTCTGGTAAAGCATAGGGAAGCATTGTAAAGCACATTGAGGTGCTGGTGCTGCTGGTGAACCTGGACTGGAGTCATCAGGTGTGTTATTAAACTGGAGCATGCATGCCTCCACACAGTGAAGAGACATGAGATTACCTGTCATGGTCTTCTGACATATTAGGTTTATCATATTCATAACTGTTTCTTCTCCTCCTTGGAGTCCTGTCCATGTTACGCGGTGATCTGATTCAAAAATTCAAAATCCTAAAAGGTATAGACAATGCCGACCCAGGGGACTTTTTCAACCTGAAAAACAAACAAGGACCAGGGGTCGCAAATTAGATAAAGAGGCATTCAGAACAGAAAATAGGAGGCACTTTTTTTACACAGAGAATTGTGAGGGTCTGGAACCAACTCCCCAGTAATGTTGTTGAAGCTGACACCCTGGAATCCTTCAATAAGCTGCTTGATGAGATTCTGGGATCAATAAGCTACTAACAACCAAACGAGCAAAGATGGGCTGAATGGGGCCTCCTCTCGTTTGGAAACTTTCTTATGTTCTTATGTCTTTGTCTACTGAATCATTCCTCAGTTATCTGTGTTTCTATTACTAAAACATATAGAGCTCAGATTTCATTTCTGATTCCAATGCAACATACAGGAGCTAAATTATATTCACCATGTCAGCGACATAGCAACATAAACCTGTACTAAACACCTGTGTGTGGACTGAGTGAGTGTTTTACACGAGTCAGAGGCAGAGTTACCAGCACTGGAAAAACTGTGCCTTATAAACCTGTACTAAACACCTGTGTGTGGACTGAGTGAGTGTTTTACACGAGTCACAGGCAGAGTTACCAGCACTGGAAAACTGTGCCTTATAAACCTGTACTAAACACCTGTGTGTGGACTGAGTGAGTGTTTTACACGAGTCAGAGGCAGAGTTACCAGCACTAGAAAAACGTTGTTTGTTTATTTTTGTTTGGGTTAATTTCTCAAACTTTTGCTGTTTGGCACATCCGTAACAGCAATAAAAACTAAAGTCTAATTTGAAATGTTTGCGGAATGACGTCAATAACTTTAGTGCTGGCTCGCGGCCCAGGCCGTTTCAATTTGTTTAATCCTCAAATTTCTGATATAATCGATTCTATTACTGATATCGGTAGTGTTTTGTTGATATCAAAAATAGTCCATTTTATTTTGATATCCAAAAAAATAACTTTTGATGTCAAACATAGAACTGCTGACGTCAAAATAAATTGTGCGTATATCAATATAAATGTAGATTAAAAGTTAAAACAGTTTTTGAACAAGCCCCGTGGGTTTTGTGAGGGCGGGTGAAATATAATTGTCTTTTATTTCTCAAGCGCCTTTCATCACAAGGACCTTTACAACATTTTACAATGTAATACAAAATTTTACACGTTTTTTTGTTTGGTTTCCTGTCAGCGTCTAGGTCCAGATATATGCCCCCCCCCCCAAAAAAAAAAAAAGTGAAAGACTTTTATAGTCGTCTTCCCCTTAAAAAAGCACTGACAGAAACACAACTCACAAATAAACACCCATTTCCAGGCGAATAATATGATTATCAGCGTGTAAATCATATTATAAGCCGCTTTACCTTGACCGCTACAAAGTTTCCCATCTGTTCCAATCCTCAGAAGAAACAGGAAGCCATTTTCTAAAAAAACAAAAAACAAAACGGGGGATCTCAGCAGAATTACACACTGTTAAGGCGTATATGGCTGTTATATATAGTGTATTGTATTACTTCAGGTATATTTACACGATTCGTGTAATTATTATTTTTATTATTATGATTATATTCTTATTCTGTACCAGAACGAGGGCAAGTCCGTTATGTCGCGCGAGCGCGCTCCCGGTTGGGTGCTGGCAGGAGCGCGCTCCCGGTTTGTTGTTAAATCGTCTGCAGCGGAACTAGAAGAAAAAAGAAAAAAACACAGTCAGCGTAGTTTTAAAACTAAATGAAATCGAAGAGAGAAAAACAGAAACACAAACTCATTTTTCATTGGACAAGAGAGTTGCGAGGGCTGAATTATTCTTACCTGGGAGAAGTTCAAAAAATGAACACGGAGAGCTGGATTGCAATTGCAGTTTCCACACTTCACCACTAGAGGTCAGTAGAGCCTAAGGCCGGTTGGGTGCTGGCAGGAGCGCGCTCTCGGTTGGGTGCTGGCAGGAGCGCGCTCTCGGTTGGGTGCTGGCAGGAGCGCGCTCTCGGTTGGGTGCTGGCAGGAGCGCGCTCTCGGTTGGGTGCTGGCAGGAGCGCGCTCTCGGTTGGGTGCTGGCAGGAGCGCGCTCGGTTGGGTGCTGGCAGGAGCGCGCTCTCGGTTGGGTGCTGGCAGGAGCGCGCTCTCGGTTGGGTGCTGGCAGGAGCGCGCTCTCGGTTGGGTGCTGGCAGGAGCTCGCTCTCGGTTGGGTGCTGGCAGGAGCGCGCTCCCGGTTTGTTGATAAATCGTCTGCAGCGGGAACTAGAAAAAAAAAAAATGGAAGAAAGTCAGCGTAGTTAAAAAAACTAAATTAAACCGAAGAGAAAAAAGAGAAAACAAACTTATTTTTTTATTAGACAAGAGTGTGCCGATGGCTCTGTTGTAATTATTTCCTGGAAGAAGTTTAGAATGAACACAGAGAGCAGGATTTAAATTGCAGTGCCGACATTCTACCACTAGAGGTCAGTAGAGCCAGTTTATAATCCTGTTCATTTTGACAGCATCGGATCATGCGATCACAAACACCTCACTGAACTAAAACGATTTGTCTTGAAATGTATTGATGCCATCGTGCTTTTCAGATGCGCAGCCATACTGCTGTGTTTAAAATGGAACACAAATTTAAAAAATGTTCACAGTTTTCGATTGCCTCATTCTCTACGTTTTGATGGAAAGTGATTTCTGATATTGTTCAATATTTCTGATTAGGTCAAAAGGTGCACGGACATGCCGCAGAGTGAAGAACTAAGAACTCATATTACCTGGCATACTCTCCTGCCATATTAGGTGGGTCATTCACTTTACTGTTTCTTCTTCTCCTTGTAGACGTGCCCATGTCTGTATCTCCTGAATCACTGGTTCCTCAGCTCTGTTTCTCTTCTGCAACACAATTGAAACAGGTCAGTTATTAAACAGCGTAGAGCTTCAAATCTCTCTATCTTTCTTTAGACCGACCTCTTATCTTTTCACGCTGTCGCAATCATTCAGAGCGCTTCTTGTTATCACAGTTACTCAAATACTGGGTTTAATTGAGTTCCACAGATATGCGTAACACAGGCTAGATCAGCCCATCTTCATATTAGTAAGAGCCGGCTCCACCTAGTGATCTCTCACTTTGGATCGGGTTTCCTGTAGTTCTGCTGTCCAGACAGAGCTCTGGACTACAATGATGGCGGCTCTCACTAATATAAAGACACGTCACTGACCCAGCCTGTGTTACACGCGCCTGCAGCAGGGACTAGAACCGAAGAGGAGCTCCTGAATTCACAGTCAAAGCACCACAGAGTTACTGAGAAAAAATAGCGTTTCCCTCCTTCTCTGATTCCAGTGCAACACACAGGAGATAAATTATATTCACCATCTCAGAGACATAGCAACATAAACCTGTACTAAACACCTGTGTGTGGACTGAGTGAGTGTTTTACACGAGTCAGAGGCAGAGTTACCAGCACTGGAAAAACTGTGCCTTATAAACCTGTACTAAACACCTGTGTGTGGACTGAGTGAGTGTTTTACACGAGTCAGAGGCAGAGTTAACCGCACTGTAAAGACTGTGCAACGTAAACCTGTACTAAGGTAAATCAGGAGCTAAATTAGCCATCTGAGCGACATAGCAACCTGAAGATAAACCGTTACGTGGGGCCGGATGCACTAACGAGATCAAAAAACGGGATCGGATCCGGGATCACTGGAGACGGATCGTGAGAAGGTGTTTTAATCGGGCTCTGGTTCCTCGGGTCCGTAATGTTGATCCGGTCCTGGAGCTGCACGCGTCGTAACTAGGGAAACCAACCAACGATAAGCCAACATAAGTGGCGAGTAGTGTAAAGACTCCGGGTTCAGCAAGTTATTTCTCATATATATATATATATATATATATATATATATATATATATATATATATATATATATATATATATATATATATATTATCATGTGTTTATTTAGCAGACACCTTTATCCAAGGCGACTTACAGAGACTAGGGTGTGTGAACTATGCATCAGCTGCAGAGTCACTTACAACTACGTCTTACCCGAAAGACGGAGCACAAGGAGGTGAAGTGACTTGCTCAGGGTCACACAATGAGTCAGTGGCTGAGGCGGGATTTGAACCGGGGACCTCCTGGTTACAAGCCCCTTTTCTTTAACCACTGGAGCACACAGCCTCCTGAACTTAAGAACATAAGAACATAAGAACATAAGAAAGTTTCCAAACGAGAGGAGGCCCCATTCAGCCCATCTTGCTCGTTTGGTTGTCAGTAGCTTATTGATCCCAGAATCTCATCAAGCAGCTTCTTGAAGGATCCCAGGGTGTCAGCTTCAACAACATTACTGGGGAGTTGGTTCCAGACCCTCACGATTCTCTGTGTAAAAAAAAGTGCCTCCTATTTTCTGTTCTGAATGCCCCTTTATCTAATCTCCATTTGTGACCCCTGGTCCTTGTTTCTTTTTTCAGGTCGAAAAAGTCCCCTGCGTTGACATTGTCAGTGACATATATTAATGTCATTACACTGAGGTTTCTAACTGTCTAGAGCAGTTTAACTTTTCCTATTAAAGTGAAAGAGTAACCCTACAGCAAAACGACTTCTGTGTTTTATACAAATGCAAAACAATCTTACCATAATAATAAAGCATCATTTTTATATAGTGCCTTTCATAGTGGACCACCACCACAAAGCGCTTTACAAGATAAGAGACTAGGGTGTGTGAACTATGCATCAGCTGTAGAGTCACTTACAGCAACGTCTCACCCGAAAGACGGCGCACAAGGAGGTTAAGTGATTTGGTTCAGGGTCACACAGTGGCTGAGCTGGGGTTTGAACCGGAGACCTCCTGGTTACAAGCCCGTTTCTTTAACCACTGGACCAAACACCTTGTGCGAGTAAATACAGCCAAGCATGCTTTACACAATTAGCATACTAAATGCACCATGATTTATTTGTATTTCATTACTGAACTGAATTAATGTCCCAAATTCTTTAAAGCTCCAAATCTACCCCCTACCCCTAAAACTAAGGTATACCCCTAAAACTAATCTCAACCCCTAACTGTGTTACTATTAAACTAACTGTTACTATTATTTCAACAGCGCTTGTTAAGCACCTTCAACAATTATTTATTTCTTAGCAGACGCCCTTATCCAGGGCGACTTACAATTGTTACAAGATATCACATTATTTTTACATACAATGCCCCATTTATACAGTTGGGTTTTTACTGGAGCAATCGAGGTAAAGTACCTTGCTTAAGGGTACAACAGCAGTGTCCCTCACCTGGGATTGAACCCACGACCCTCCGGTCAAGAGTCCAGAGCCCTAACCACTACTCCACACTGCTGCCCGACGTCCGATCCCCATTAAAGCGCTTGATCCGGACCTACTCTACCTGTTGGGAAGCTAGTAGGTACTGGCCCATTCATGTGATTTCCCTTGATAACGCCCCATTTAATTGACTGATTCTAATCAGATTGGATGGCAATGCAGCTGGTAGTACAATAGGTTGTCCTGTGTCCTATTATATATCTATATCTATATATATATATCTATATATATCTATATCTATATATATATATATATATATATATATATATATATATATATATATATATATATATATATATATATATATATATATATATATATATATATATATATATATATATATATATATATATATATATATATATATATATATATATATAATATATTTATATATTTATATATTTCTCAGTCGTCTTCTTGCAAACGTTTAAATTGTGTAACGCTGACGTTTCACACAAAGGAAACCGGAACAGGAAAACCACGCGGTTTTCTTTTCTCTTCAGCCAGCATTTTCAGCCCACAGATTGCAAGAAGCTCACGCCTGCTTCTAAAGAGTCGCTTCATCAGCAGCGTCTTTTAGTTTCATTAAGACTACGTCGCAGAACCACAAACCATTGACTGTCAAAGCTCTGGGGGCTTCTTAACCCAGGTTATCGAGCGTCTTTATATCACAATCCGGGGGGTACACTATATATTATATATGAAGTCTGTGTGCCCGGTCGGTCTGTCTGCGTAGTCGATTTTAGAGCGTTTCCCTGTACATACAAAAAGATAAAGAATAATAATATTTTTTTATATAGCGCCTTTCACACTGCACCACCGTCACAAAGCGCTTTACAGAGGTAGGCTGTGAACTGTGTATTACATGCAGAGTCACTTACAATAGGACATTGATTTAACACCTCATCCGCAGGACGGAGCACAAGTGATTTGCTCAGGGTCACACACTGTGGCCGCCTAGTTACAAGGCCCTGAACTTTAACCACTGGACCGCACTGCCTTCTATAAAGAATATGTGAGACCCTTAGTTTTATAGACATAGACTCTCTCGTCTTTTTATTTAAATGCATCTGGTTCATTCATTTCAAATAACATCGTATATCGTTTTCACAGATTACATGATGAAGATATTTTCTGAAAATAAAATTTAATGTTTTAAACTTTTGTGTACATTATATAAATATATATATATATATATATATATATATATATATATATATATATATATATGTATTATTACTTAGCAGACGCCCTTATCCAGGGTGACTTACAATTGTTACAAAATATCACATTATTTTACATACAATTACCCATTTATACAGTTGGTTTTTACTGGAGCAATCTAGGTAAAGTACCTTGCTCAAAGGTACAGCAGCAGTGTCCCCCCAGCTGGGATTGAACCCACGACCCTCCGGTCAAGAGTCCAGAGCCCTGACCACTACTCCACACTGCTGCTGATAGACTAGACAAACGATTAATTAAACATAGGAAATTAGTGTCCAGCTTTCATCTTGTGTGCGACTCCATTTAATTAAAACCAAGTAGTGTAAGAAGTTGCTTGTATCTTTCATGACGTTTTCCAAATCAAGTAATCTTATTTGTGTATAAAAACGACAATAGATTTGCAGCCAGTGTCATCTTACTTAAAGGCGCTCAAGCTGAAATCGTAAAGTAATTTAAAGTCGGCTAAAAACGTGGCAGCGGACTGTCTCTCTAGCGCGCACGCAAGAAGAACTTGATACAACTGTGTTGAGAATTTAAAAAGAAAGCATTTTATGAGATTTTATAATTCGAGGTAGCGGGCTGTGATTCTGCACGCCCAGAGGTTCCTGGGCTGAGCTCCAGCAAGCCCCGACACACACACTCATCCCCGCACTCTCACCTTCAGAAGACCAGATTCAAGAGAATGAGGAACTGGGGCCGGTTGCACCTTCACCACCTCCTTGATTAACATCTCTTCTAACTGATTGAATAATTGCTCAAGGAGCATGTAGTTTCAATCTCTACTGTTATTGGATAATGAAAATTATTTTTAAGTTCACCCTTGCTTTACTTGGTTGCCCGAGTTGCTCATACCAATGCAGATGCTGGCAACGATTGCCACAAAAGTTGCCAGTATATCATGGCCTTTAGAACTGCTGACGAACCAGATGCCCGGGCAGATGCGAAATGACAGAAAATTCGATGCTTGGCATATATAAACTTTACTTAACTAGTAAGAAGCTAGGTTCTGATATATATATATATATATATATATATATATATATATATATATATATATATATATATATATATATATATATATATATATATATATATATACACAACACAAACCAACACATCGATGAATAGTGCTCGTTTTTACTGACAGCTATTCCACTTAAATAGTGTTGAAATGAAAACAAGGATTTGTGTCCAAATATTCAAATAGGAAAAAGTAATAATTATAAAAATAAATAAATAAATAAAAATGTTTCTGCCTAATACATGTATTGGTTGTAAACTTCACCTTGAATAATAATAATATATATATATATATATATATATATATATATATATATATATATATATATATATATATATATATATATATATATATATATATATTCATTAAAAGAGCTCTAATGCCATCAAACTTTACCCTTTGCGCAGTGCTGAAGAAGTCTCGAGTCGCTTCCCTTTCTCTTGAGTCCTCTGAAAAGCACCGACCTCTCTTAATGTAGAGTCCTTTATATAACGGGGGGGTCTTGCTCGTTCAATTCAGGCACTTATAAGGTATTGGTCGTGTCAATGCTGATGTTTCACACGGAGAAAATATATAAGCTAGAAAACCGCACGCTGCTGTTATATCTTTAAGTCATAGCGTGAGGCAGCCAACAAATTATGAGAAGTGCAGGTCAACTTCTAAAAAGTCACGTTGGTACCAATCAGCGATGTGTTTCAGTTTCATCAACACTGCATGCAGAAACACCTCAAACCACAAGAAGTGCTTTATTACAAGAAACGAAACAACTTATGCATTGAAAATAAATGCAACACTGAGACAAATACATGAGGGCAGCAGCACCCATGTTCGGTGTGGAGCAGGTCTTCTATAAACAATAGAGACCCTGGAGTCGGTCCAGGGATCACATTGCCTTCTGAACAACAGGCTGGCATTCACAAACTCAACCCAACATGCATGGAACCCTGGACTCGCCTCCCACACCCCTCACAATCGTGATCGGATTATAGCCATATTCCCACCTCAGCCACTGACTCACTGTGTGACCCTGAGCAAGTCACTTCACCTCCTTGTGCTCCGTCTCTTCGGTGAGACGTAATTGTAAGTGACTCTGCAGCTGATGCATAGTTCACACACCCTAGTCTCTGTAAGTCGCCTTGGATAAAGCAGCGTCTGCTAAATAAACAAATAATATTCAATCTAAAATGTCTATAGGGGTTATGAGTGTATGGTGAAAGCTTGATGAGGATTGGTGCTAAATTAAGGCAATCGTGTTCACCATGTAGAATGTGACGACAGACAGACGCAAGGAATGCATAAGTGTGGGCAGCAGTGTGGAGGAGTGGTTAGGGCTCTAGACTCTTGACCGGAGGGTCGTGGGTTCAATCCCAGGTGGGGACACTGCTGCTGTACCCTTGAGCAAGGTACTTTACCTAGATTGCTGCAGTAAAACCCAACTGTATAAATGGGGAATTGTATGTAAAAATAATGTGATATCTTGTAACAATTGTAAGTATCCCTGGATAAGGGCATCTGCTAAGAAATAATAAAATGAACAGAAAAAACACGGGCACAAACTGGAAGGAGTTTAAACCATGAAAAGTACCATTTTAACCCCTGTGTCGCTGGGAGGAATATTATAGCAAACCTTCACATTGAACCAGGGTGAGAACAAAACCAGACAGAACCGTGAAGCACTCAACAGCGCTGAGTTTAGAAATACGAACCATGACAAATATATCCCTCAGTTTTAAAACATTACATCAAGCTCCGACATACAGCAGTATGTTGTAACATATATTTTAAAACATGTGTATTTTCCACTTAATATATTGTTGCAGTCTTTATAAAGACGCCACCTGCTGGTCAATGTAGAGGCAAGGACCAATTAAATCGTTTTATTGAGTCCCATAGGGGCACAGACCTGTATCCTTACCAGTATACTGAAACATATGTCAACATATTTTCCCAATATCTTGCAAAATATTTCATTTCCATAAGGCAGTATGCATTCAGAGATATTTATTAAAAAGGTATTTACAAAGAACATTATTCACTGATATTTGTTCTCAGATGGCTATAGAGACAGAACACAGCTTCCTGCTGGTTCTGTTTACCTGGAACCTAAAAACTCATAACTGTGAACACAGCTCAAAACAATCACATACACACTGACTTAGTACACAGACATGAACAGCGATACAGTGGAGCTCCTACTGTAACAGGAGCCAGGGTTAGCGCTGCGTGACCTGTAAGGGTCCTGACCCCCCCCTGCTGGAAGTGCAGTACATGCACCCTTCTGTTCTTGCCCAGTCTTTGAGCCACGGGTTCGAGTTCTCTGAGGCATCCTCCAATCAGCAGCTTCTGTTCTTCACAAAGCTGAACAAACTCCCCAATCGTCTTGCAATGAATACATTTCTAATAACAAAGTCTCTGCTGAGCTCTTCAGTCTCTTCGAAGCACACACAGCTTCATAATCCTAATGTTGGGATTGTTTCCAAGTTCTGTTTTCAATATTGTACTTGCATATTCTCTCTAAAATATCATTGTGACAACATTGTATCATGAAATATTACACCCCCACCCCTTCTGTCTCTCCTCCTGCTCCCTCTTCAGTCTCTCCTCCTGCTCCCTCTTCAGTCTCTCCTCCTGCTCCCTCTTCAGTCTCTCATTCTCTCTCTTCAGTTCCTCCTCCTCCCTCTTCTGTTTCTCCGCCTGCTCCCTCTTCAGTTTCTCATTCTCCCTCTTCAGTTTCTCCACCTCCTCCCTCTTCAGTTTCTCATTCTCCCTCCTCAGTCTCTCCAGTTCCTCTTCATGCTCCCTCCTCTCTGTCTCCTCCTCGCTGTTCTCTCTGTTGAGGTGAAACACGCGTGTAAATAATCATCATCAAAGACATTTTACTATTCATTTTTAACACTGAACACAGCTCCCAAGTGAAAGGGCAGCAGTTCCTGGGAGTCCCGGCCCCTTCATTACAAGAAGCTGAATCTGCTTCAAGTGCATGGCAGGGCAAACAGGCATCGAGTCAGAGCAGGTGTTACAGCAGGTATGACATCATTAGAAACAAGCATCGTGTCAGAGCAGGTGTTACAACAGGTATGACATCATTAGAAACAAGCATCGTGTCAGAGCAGGCGTTACAACAGGTATGACATCATTAGAAACAAGCATCGTGTCAGAGCAGGTGTTACAACAGGTATGACATCATTAGAAACAAGCATCGTGTCAGAGCAGGCGTTACAACAGGTATGACATCATTAGAAACAGGCATCATGTCAGAGCAGGCGTTACAACAGGTATGACATCATTAGAAACAGGCATCATGTCAGAGCAGGCGTTACAACAGGTATGACATCATTAGAAACAGGCATCGTGTCAGAGCAGGCGTTACAACAGGTATGACATCATTAGAAACAGGCCGAGCGGTTCAGCCAGACTGCAGCACTGAAGAGCAAGTATCTTAACATGACATTTTAATTTATTTTTAAATTCCCCTCCTTGCTTACAATCATTCTGAGTGGTTCTGTGTTCCGTCGCTCCTCCAATATTGAGTTTTGTATCGTTTTTAAATCTGCCTTCACCTGCTTTGAGCTGCTTTGAGAAGCTTGTCTGCAGAATCCTAACTGCCAGACAGCCCCCCTCATCCCATTCAAATCAACCAGCCTCTACTCTGCATTTATAATAGAACAGAATAGAACTGAATAGAATAGACATTAGTTATTGTTTACCTGGCTTTGAGAAGCTTGTCTGCAGAATCCTAACTGCTAGGTGCTCAACAGCCATGTGACCTTTCACCTCTGCCAGACCCCCAGTACTTTTACATGCATACAGGCCTCATGACCATAGATTGGTGAGGAGGGACGTGTAGAAACACAATGAGAATTTCAATCTGCTTATTCTCTACTGTAAACCTGTGGGGTATTTTTTAAATCGTTAAACAAACCTCTTTCTCTTCCCCTTAGGCTCCTCCTCCTCCTCCTCCCTTTTCAGTCTCTCCTCCCTCTCCAGTTCCTCCTTGTCCTTCCTCCTCAGTGTCTCCAGTTCCTCCTCGTCCTCTCTCCTCTCTGTCTTCACCTGGACATTCCCGCTGTTGAGGTGAAACACGCGTGTAAATAATCATCATCAAAGACATGTTACTGTTCATTACAAACCCTGAACACAGCTCCCAAGTGAAAGGGCAGCAGTTCCTGGGAGAGTCATTGAGGTGCTGGTGCTGCTGGTGAACCTGGACTGGAGTCATCAGGTGTGTTATTAAACTGGAGCATGCATGCCTCCACACAGTGAAGAGACATGAGATTACCTGGCAGGGTCTCCTGACATATTGGGTGGGTCATTCTGTTTACTGTGTCTTCGTTTCCTTCTAGTCCTAACCATGTCTGTAACTTCTGAATCACTTGTTCCTCAGTTAGCTGTGTTTCTCCTCTGCAACAGAATTGAAATAAGCCAATTATTAAACAGTTTAGAGCTTCACTTCTCACCTTTTTCTCTCTTCTTAGACCATCCCTCGTTCTTCCTCCTCACTTTCATTCTCTCTTCTTAGACCATCCCTCGTTCTTCCTCCTCACTTTCGTTCTCTTTTTCTGCCTCTTTATCTTTTCGTGGTGTTTGCCATCATTCTGAGCGCTTTTTATTATCACAGTTAGTTTGCTGTTTATTGTTTGTATTTAATAATGAACAAATCGAAACACAATGAATATATCATATATTTAGGGCTTCTGATTTTCGGTTTTAACCGATAAAACCCGATAAACACCCCCAATACAAAAAAAAATGAAATCGGTCGACAGACAATAAACACGGAAAACACCAGAAAAACTGTGGAAATGGTTACTATTCCCATTAAAAATAAAACCTACGACAGAAAATAATAATAAATACATTTCCCTTGTGCTGCTGGGCAATGTCCCGCCTTCCTGACTTGCATCTATCATTGATTCGTTCTGAATGCTTTAAACCCGCCCCCAACTACTGAGTGACAGCCCATACCTGCATTTCTATTGGAGACTCCGCTTGCGAGATTTAAAACGAGATTACAATCAGGATGGAGGCTTGTTAGCGGGATTTCAAGCTGTATTACAGTTAAAATACGTGGGATTTAAAACAGAATTGTGGCGAAATGTACAAAAATGCCTCCAGACAAAAACCCCAGAAGAATGTGCCGAGACCAGAGGGATTTCACTGTGGAAGACAGCAAAGGAAAGAAGGGACAGCTTAAGAGTGCAAGTCCTGTCCAGTTACTACTATACATATTGTGACAGAAAAAAAAACGCTCAAGCATTTTGAAAGTAACCGAAAACTCTAATTTCATACAGTATATCAAAAACGAAAGCCCCGAAAAAACGATTTACATAAAACTCGAAAATAGCTACAAAATAAGCACCGAAGAATACAATTAATAAAACCCAAAAACAGAAGCCCTGCATATATTATGTAAAATGTATAGCGCCTGTATAATTGTAATCCATTTTCACATAATGATTAACAAAGAGATACACCTGCTAACCATTAAACGGTGTGTTTTATTGATAACAGGATCTGCTTTTCCAGTAACTGTAACTGCCTTTGTGTGTCCCTGCTGATAACGTAGACTTTGTAACAGATCTGGATATAGTTTTATGATACAAAGCTGTAGTTTTATCATACAGGGCGCGGTAGAGAGTTCAACGCTAATTAAAGAAACACAACTAAGCAGATCTTACATTAACATTCACATAATGAGTTCTAGATTCCTTTAATAAAGTTTGTTGTACAGCATAGTATTTAATGTACATGCCAGAATTCTTATACTTTTTTATTAAGTCAGGCTTTAGATCTGCCTGTAGTTTAGAGAAAGGAGAAAGGTGTGGTTTCTTTTTAAAACGCGGATGTTAAGATTATTAATGTGTAAATATAAACACGACGCTGCTGTGAGCGACTCCAGTGAGAAACGATGAAGATCCGATTTAATAAGAACGATTTTCGAGGGTTCGGCTCTGAATTGCGGGCCGGGTTCAGTTAGAAAATCCGGGTCCGAGTTCGGTTCTTGTTTCAGACCCCGATAGAGATTCAGCAGTAACCAGACAGGCTTTTTATAAACTAATAACCAACTCCACCTACTGCCTTATATATATATATTTTTCAATTCCCTCCTTACTTACATATATATATATATATATATATATATATATATATATATATATATATATATATATATATATATATATATATATATTATTATTATTATTTTAGACGCGCCTACCAGTATTGTGAGCCCAGCATTACAGTGTAATCAATGCCAGGGATACACACAAGCCCACTGCAGACCTATTGACTCTATTAACATGGGACTGGACTTCAAGACGTAACTACACAGCCGTTACACACTGCTTTATAAAGCGAGGCTGCTCGCTGGTTTAGCTCTCTTTCTCTTTATAAAGCGAGGCTGCTCGCTGGTTTAGCTCTCTTCTCTTTATAAAGCGAGGCTGCTCGCTGGTTTAGCTCTCTTTCTCTTTATAAAGCGAGGCTGCTCGCTGGTTT
This sequence comes from Acipenser oxyrinchus oxyrinchus, assembly GCA_030684275.1. Classification (NCBI taxonomy): domain Eukaryota; kingdom Metazoa; phylum Chordata; class Actinopteri; order Acipenseriformes; family Acipenseridae; genus Acipenser; species Acipenser oxyrinchus. The sequence continues at coordinate 2,570,459 of JAGXEW010000059.1, forward strand.
AGCTCTCTTTCTCTTTATAAAGCGAGGCTGCTCGCTGGTTTAGCTCTCTTTCTCTTTATAAAGCGAGGCTGCTCGCTGGTTTAGCTCTCTTTCTCTTTATAAAGCGAGGCTGCTCGCTGGTTTAGCTCTCTTTCTCTTTATAAAGCGAGGCTGCTCGCTGGTTTAGCTCTCTCTTCTCTTGTATAAAGCGAGGCTGCTCGCTGGTTTAGCTCTCTTCTCTTTATAAAGCGAGGCTGCTCGCTGGTTTAGCTCTCTTTCTCTTTATAAAGCGAGGCTGCTCGCTGGTTTAGCTCTCTTTCTCTTTATAAAGCGAGGCTGCTCGCTGGTTTAGCTCTCTTTCTCTTTATAAAGCGAGGCTGCTCGCTGGTTTAGCTCTCTTTCTCTTTATAAAGCGAGGCTGCTCGCTGGTTTAGCTCTCTTTCTCTTTATAAAGCGAGGCTGCTCGCTGGTTTAGCTCTCTTTCTCTTTATAAAGCGAGGCTGCTCGCTGGTTTAGCTCTCTTTCTCTTTATAAAGCGAGGCTGCTCGCTGGTTTAGCTCTCTTTCTCTTTATAAAGCGAGGCTGCTCGCTGGTTTAGCTCTCTTCTCTTTATAAAGCGAGGCTGCTCGCTGGTTTAGCTCTCTTTCTCTTTATAAAGCGAGGCTGCTCGCTGGTTTAGCTCTCTTTCTCTTTATAAAGCGAGGCTGCTCGCTGGTTTAGCTCTCTTTCTCTTTATAAAGCGAGGCTGCTCGCTGGTTTAGCTCTCTTTCTCTTTATAAAGCGAGGCTGCTCGCTGGTTTAGCTCTCTTCTCTTTATAAAGCGAGGCTGCTCGCTGGTTTAGCTCTCTTTCTCTTTATAAAGCGAGGCTGCTCGCTGGTTTAGCTCTCTTTCTCTTTATAAAGCGAGGCTGCTCGCTGGTTTAGCTCTCTTTCTCTTTATAAAGCGAGGCTGCTCGCTGGTTTAGCTCTCTTTCTCTTTATAAAGCGAGGCTGCTCGCTGGTTTAGCTCTCTTTCTCTTTATAAAGCGAGGCTGCTCGCTGGTTTAGCTCTCTTCTCTTTATAAAGCGAGGCTGCTCGCTGGTTTAGCTCTCTTTCTCTTTATAAAGCGAGGCTGCTCGCTGGTTTAGCTCTCTTTCTCTTTATAAAGCGAGGCTGCTCGCTGGTTTAGCTCTCTTTCTCTTTATAAAGCGAGGCTGCTCGCTGGTTTAGCTCTCTTTCTCTTACGGGAGCAGAGTCGTGAATTACTCGGTAATATTAAACACAAGCCAAACCCGGTCTGATCTCGAATAACAAGAATTAAACGCTTCAGATAAACCGGAAGCAGCCACACTCAAAATAAACCATTACCTGCATAAGAATAAGCAGCGTGACACGCGACGGACGTTTTTTAGTTTTTAGAAATAATGTTTTTATTAAACTTTACCTTTCAAAGCGCTGAAGTCTCTCGAGTCTCCTCTGTCGCAGTTCTCTGTTCCAGTAGACTTTGCTCGGGTACACAGTATAGTTACCCGAGAGTTTTATGATATAAGTAACGCTTACCTGTGCATTTTATCAGTCTGTTAAGAGTAAAGGTCTCTTATTTGATAGTGTTTGATAAGGAAGAGTCAAGGTCCCAATGCATTCAAATCAGAGATGTGATATGCAGTTTATGCACAGTTGCTGTTAATTTTAGTTACCATTGCAAACCAAATAAAAACGGTTGCAATGTATTTGGACAGCTGTTACTAATGTAAAGTTGTGTTTTCCTCGTTGAGTTCACGTTGATTTCTCTGAGCTGTAGTTCTGATAACTAGACTGTGTTTCAACATACCGTAGAACAATCACAAAACACCAGCTCTGCATCAAAACATTTACTGAAAATGAAAAGCTTACTAAATATGAAGCCAAGAGATAAATACAGACTGCATATAAACAAACACCAACTTGAATTAACACTGCCTTGGAAAATAAAAGCATAACAATATCGATCATAATCTAAATGCATCAGAAACATGAACCTATACAAAAATCAATTCATTACAAAAAATATATAAAGTTTTGTAGCAGCGTAACACGTGATGGCGTTTTTTCAGTTTTTGGAAATAATGTTTTTATTAAACTTTACCTTTCAAAGCGCTGAAGTCTCTCGAGTCTCCTCTGTCGCAGTTCTCTGTTGCAGTAGACTTTGCTCCGGTACACAGTATAGTTACCTGAGAGTTACAGTAACGCCTACCTGTGCGTTTATGAGTCTGTTATGAGTCTGTTATTTGATAGTGTTTGATAAGGAAGAGTCAAGGTCCTAATGCATTCAAATTAGAGATGTGATATGCAGTTTATGCACAGTTAGAACATAAGAACATAAGAAAGTTTCCAAACGAGAGGAGGCCATTCAGCCCATCTTGCTCGTTTGGTTGTTAGTAGCTTATTGATCCCAGAATCTCATCAAGCAGCTTCTTGAAGGATCCCAGGGTGTCAGCTTCAACAACATTACTGGGGAGTTGGTTCCAGACCCTCACAATTCTCTGTGTAAAAAAGTGCCTCCTATTTTCTGTTCTGAATGCCCCTTTATCTAATCTCCATTTGTGACCCCTGGTCCTTTTCTCAAAAAAAGTCCCCTGGGTCGACATTGTCAATACCTCTCCCCCGATTGACCTCTCTGTCTCCTCCTCGCTGTTCTCTCTGTTGAGGTGAAAATCGCATGTAAATAATCAACAAAGACATTTTACTATTCATTAAAAAAAAGAAAACTCCCAAATTAAAGGGTACATAAGAACTTTATTTATTTGATTGTGTTTCATGTTCCCAGGTGTTGCTGCAACTGTTTACGTAAGATGTGTGTATTGTTTAAATTATTTAATTTTTTTTTACATTTTGACCACTTTTTTAAACTTTTAAATTGCATTCCACTGCCTCAAGATGGCTTCCCATGTACCCGCATGGACCTCTCAGAACTACATTTCCCATCATCCTCCTGCTCGCTGGTATCACATGTACCCGCACGGACCTCTCAGAACTACATTTCCCATCATCCTCCTGCTCACATATGTAACTGAGATGGAATTACTGACATAAAGGAGGCTGTGTGGTCCAGTGGTTAAAGAAAGGGGCTTGTAACCAGGAGGTCCCCGGTTCAAATCCCACCTCAGCCACTGACTCATTGTGTGACCCTGAGCAAGTCACTTAACCTCCTTGTGCTCCGTCTTTCGGGTGAGACGTAGTTGTAAGTGACTCTGCAGCTGATGCATAGTTCACACACCCTAGTCTCTGTAAGTCGCCTTGGATAAAGGCGTCTGCTAAATAAACACATAATAATAAATGAGAAACACAAATTTATTTTTTCATTGGACTAGGGAGTTGCGAGTTCACAATGAACACGAAGAGCAGGATTTGCAATTGCAGTTTCCACACTTCACCACTAGAGGTCAGTAGAGTCTAAGGAAAGAGAGAGCCGTCCGGTGCGGCGCATTGAATCCTGTGTTTATTTCACTCAGCGGGCTCATTCGGACCCTGAGCAAGTCAGTTCACCTCCTTGTGCTCCGTCCTTCGGATGAGACGTCAAACAAACGAGCTCCTATTGGAAGTGACTCTGTAGCAGCCACTGACTCCCTGTGTGTGTGCGTGTGTGTGTGTGTGTGCGTGTGTGTGTGTGACCCTGAGCGAGTCGCTTCACCTCCTTGTGCTCCGTCCTTCGGATGAGACGTCAAACAAACGAGCTCCTATTGGAAGTGACTCTGCAGCAGCAGCAGCAGCAGTTGTTGATGATGCAGAGTTCACCCTCCTAGTCTCTGGAAGTCGCTTCGGAGCGCTCTGTGTAAGTTCAGGGCTGTATCCTATATGTGCTTTCTGTTTTTCGGGTTTTATTCATTGTATATTTCGGTGTTTATTTTGAGCTATTTTCGAGTTGTATGTAAATCGTTTTTGATATACTGTGTGAAAATAGTGTTTTCGGTTACTTTCCAAAATGCTTGAGAGTTTGTGTGTGTGTGTGTCAAAATATGTACAGTAATTCGACACTTGCACTCTTAAGCTGTCCCTTCTTTCCTCTGCTGTCTTCCACAGTGAAATCCCTCTGGTCTCGGCACATTCTTCTGGGGTTTTTGTCTGGAGGCATTTTTGTACATTTCTCCACAATTCTGTTTTAAATCCTCCGCGTTTTAACTCTAATACAGCTTGAAATCCCTCTAACAAGCCTCCCTCCTGATTGTAATCTCGTTTTAAATCTTGCAAGCGGAGTCTCCAATAGAAAAACAGGAATGTGCTGTCACTCAGTAGTTGGGGGCGGGTTTAAAGTATTCAGAACGAATCGTTGATAGATGCAAGTCAGGGAGGCGGGACATTGGGAAATGTATTTATTATTATTTTTGTCATAGGTTTTTTTTTTTTTTTTTGAAAGGGTCAATTTCCACAGTTTTTCCGGTGTTTATTGTCTATCCACCGATTTATTTATTTCTGTATAGGGGTGTTTTAACGGGTTTTTTCGGTTAAAACCGAAAATCAGAAACCCTAGATATATTTGAGAGAGAGAGAGAGAGAGAGCGAGAGAGAGATCAAATATGTAACACAAGAAATAGACAACATAGCAATAGTTTAATTTTTTTAAATCAGTTTAATAAATTACCTTTACAGTAAAACGGGAGATTAAAAAAAAAACAACAACGCCGAGGTGTATATACTGGTCAGTTTTGAATAGTTTGATCAGAAGCTCCTGTGTTTGTGATTTATATTTCACAAACAGACGCTTATAACATAAGCAACTGAAAAGGGTTACTAATTAACATACAGTCATCAGTCCTATAGTCCTATATATACATTTACACGCCTTTTCACATTATTATGATGTATTGGGCAGACGCCTGCTTTACCCCAGGCGACTCACACAGCTGTCACAGGGCAGCGCAGACAGAGTTAAAATGCAAGCTTCATACTGAAACACATTGTCGTTTATAGCAATGCAAATACTACTGGAATACAATTTGGGATAAGGACCCATGTATTCAAATAGGAAAAAGTTATAATTATAAAAAATAAAAATAAAAAATGTTTCTGCCTAATACATGTATTGGTTGTATAAAACTTCACCTTGAATATATATATATATATATATATATATATATATATATATATATATATATATATATATATATATATATATATATATATATATATCATTAAAACAGCTGGAATACCTTCAGACTTTACCCTTTGCGCAGTGCTGAAGAAGTCTCGAGGCGCTTCCCTGTCTCTTGAGTCTTCTGAAATGCACCGACCTCTCTTAATGTAGAGTCCTTTATATGATAAGGGGGGTCTTGCTAGTTCAATTCAGGCACTTATAAGGTATTGGTCGTGTCAATGCTGATGTTTCACACGGAGAAAATATATAAGCTAGAAAACCGCACGCTGTGTTATATCTTTAAGAATCATAGCGTGGGCAGCCAACAAATTATAAAGTGCAGGTCAGCTTCTAAAAGTCACGTTGTGTACCAATCAGCGATGTGTTTCAGTTTCATCAGCACTGCATGCAGAAACACCTCAAACCACAGAAGTGCTTTATTACAAGAAACAGAAACAACTTATGCATTGAAAATAAATGCAACACTGTGAACAAATACATGAGGGCAGCAGTGTGGAGGAGTGGTTAAGGGCTCTGGACTCTTGACTGGAGGGTCGTGGGTTCAATCCCAGGTGTGGGGACACTGCTGCTGTACCCTTGAGCAAGGTACTTTACCTAGATTGCTCAGTAAAACCCAACTGTAACTGAAATTGTATGTAAAAATAATGTGATATCTTGTAACAATTGTAAGTCGCCCTGGATAAGGACGTCTGCTAAGAAATAATAAAATGAACAGAAAAAACACGGGCACAAACTGGAAGGAGTTTAAACCATGAAAGTACCATTTTAACCCTGTGTTTGCTGGAGGAATATTATAGCAAAACCGTCCACATTGAACCAGGGTGAAACAAAACCAGTTGTAACGGATGTGCAATGGATGTATTGTTTATTTTTTCTGAATGTAATAAGATTGAGTTTTATTGTGTGATTTTTATCATTTTTACTGTTGCACTGTCCCTTTAAACCCCAGGGAGACTACTGGTCTCCATAGTAATTGCAGTGCTAATTCGTAATGGGGCCAGCTGTATAAAAACAGGTGGGGTTAATCAGCCAGGGAGCGACCGGGTTTGAGAGATTTGTGAGCTGAGAGCACGGGTCGGGGAACTACTGTTTGGTAAGGATTGTAACTTTTCAAGTGTAATACTGAGGCGCTGTGAATTGGCTGAAGCGCTAGAAGTTAATGGTAAACTACTACTATTCATATTGAATAGTTTGGTCCGCTCTATATTGGAGTGGTTTCAGTGAAGTATCCCCCGTGCTCTTAGACGTCGGTCGCAATTGTATGGGGTTGATTACAAAAGAGAATGTGCATTGTTTGTATTCTGAGTTGGTAATTACGATCCTGTGAATTTTGATGTAATATTTGAGCGCTGCATACGAACTTCTTTTCTGTGTTATTGGTTGTTTTAGACTTTTAGAGTAGCGTCTTTGTCCTGATTATCCTAACTGTAATTGTGTATGTGTTTACAATGTATAGTTATAAAAGGCCTGTTAACTTTTGATTGCACACCTGCACTTTATCCACCTGTGTATTAACTAAAATAGCGGCTATTGGAGGGTTTAAGCATTAGGCATTTTTTTTAGGTTGCATGAAGTTTTCTGTTTTTCTATGAAAATCACTGATTATTAGTTTTTTTTTAAAGTGTGTTATTTAAGGTTTGTTTTATCGTTTGGGATTGTGTTTGTGGAAACCACTATTTGCTTTGAAGGCTGTTATTTAAAAGTGTTATTGTGCTGTGAATTATTATCTTTTTATTTAGAAGTGTTGGTGTGACATTATTTAGTTTAAAGTATCCTAGTGCTTAGGGTCTGATGGGATCGCTCTTGGTTAAAAATCTGCTGCTATAGTTTAAAGGTTGCTGCTATCAAATCTGCTGCTATAGGTAAAAGCTGTGATATTTTGTTTAAATAAAATTCTTGTTGTTTTTATACCTTGTTGTCCTCACTTTACACACTGTGCTGTCTTGATTTTTAAAGAACCTGTTATTTATTTGGAGTTATATTAGCTTCAAATTGGCGTAGTCATTAATTCTACTTAATTGGTTATTTAAGATAGTCAATTTAATTATAGGGATAACCGAGGGGGTTATCCTTGGTTCACTATTGAACGGTGTATTGGAGGGGGGCGCTACACAGACAGGACTGTGAAGCACTCAACAGCGCCGAGTTTAGAAATACTAACCATGACAAATATATCCCTCCGTTTTAAAACATTACATCAAGCTCGATGCTGACTCCGATCCTGCTCTGAGAACATCGCCTGTGTGTGCCTGCTTAAAACAGCAACTTTCCAGCGTCTTTCAGTTTCACTTACACTGCGTGGCTTTTTATTTTTTGCAGTACTATGCTTTATATTATACAATATTATACTCATTTTATCATTTTTATTTATATTGACAAATATATTTTAAATATATTTGTATATTTAAAAAAAATATGTTGACAATATATTTGTATCTCAAAACGGAAATAATTTGCATATTTTAAAATATTGTTGCAACATATTGCAATACATTTACCACAAAAATACAGCAGTATGTTGTAACATATATTTTAAAATGTGTATTTTCCACTGAATATATTGTTGCAGTCTTTACAAAGACGCCACCTGCTGGTCAATGTAGAGGCAAGGACCAATTAAATCGTTTTATTGAGTCCCAAAGGGGCACAGACCTGTATCCTTCCCAGTATACTGAAACATATGTCAACATATTTTCCCAATATCTTGCAAAATATTTCATTTCCATAAGGCAGTATAAATTCAGAGATATTTATTAAAAAAAGGTATTTACAAAATTACAAGAACATTATTCACTGATATTTGTTCTCAGGCGGCTATAGAGACACAACACAGCCTATTATGTGGTTCTGTTCACCTGGAACCTAAAAACTCATAACTGTGAACACAGCTCAAAACAATCACATACACTCTGACTTAGTACACAGATATGAACAGCGATACAGTGGAGCTCCTACTGTAACAGGAGACAGGGTGAGCGCTGCGTGACCTGTAAGGGTCCTGACCCCTCCCCTGCTGGAAGTACAGTACATGCACCCTTCTGTTCTTGCCCAGTCTTTGAGCCAGGGGTTCGAGTTCTCTGAGGTATCCTTCAATCAGCAGCTTCTGTTCTTCAGAAAGCTGAACAAACTCCCCAATCGTCTTGCAATGAATACATTTCTAATAACAAAGTCTCTGCTGAGCTCTTCAGTCTCTTCGCTGCACACACAGCTTCATCATCCTGATGTTAGGATCGTTTCCACAGTTTGTTTTCAATATTGTACTTGCATAGTCTCTCTTGAGTATCATTGTGACAAAATTGTATCATGAAATATTACACCACCTCCGTCTCTCCTCCTCCCTCTTCAGTCTCTCATTCTCCCTCCTCAGCCTCTCCTCCTCCCTCTTCAGTCTCTCATTCTCCCTCAGTCTCTCCTCCTCCTCCCTCTTCAGTCTCTCATTCTCCCTCAGTCTCTCCTCCTCCTCCCTCTTCAGTCTCTCATTCTCCCTCCTCAGCCTCTCCTCCTCCTCCTCCCTCTTCAGTCTCTCATTCTCCCTCAGTCTCTCCTCCTCCTCCCTCTTCAGTCTCTCATTCCCCCTCAGTCTCTCCTCCTCCTCCCTCTTCAGTCTCTCATTCTCCCTCCTCAGCCTCTCCTCCTCCTCCTCCCTCTTCAGTCTCTCATTCTCCCTCCTCAGCCTCTCCTCCTCCTCCCTCTTCAGTCTCTCATTCTCCCTCCTCAGCCTCTCCTCCTCCTCCCTCTTCAGTCTCTCATTCTCCCTCCTCAGCCTCTCCTCCTCCTCCTCTTCAGTCTCTCCTTCTCCCTCCTCAGTCTCTCCTCCTCCTCCTCCCTCTTCAGTCTCTCATTCTCCCTCAGTCTCTCCTCCTCCTCCCTCTTCAGTCTCTCATTCTCCCTCCTCAGCCTCTCCTCCTCCTCCCTCTTCAGTCTCTCATTCTCCCTCCTCAGCCTCTCCTCCTCCTCCCTCTTCAGTCTCTCATTCTCCCTCCTCAGTCTCTCCTCCTCCTCCTCCCTCTTCAGTCTCTCATTCTCCCTCAGTCTCTCCTCCTCCTCCCTCTTCAGTCTCTCATTCTCCCTCCTCAGCCTCTCCTCCTCCTCCCTCTTCAGTCTCTCATTCTCCCTCAGTCTCTCCTCCTCCTCCCTCTTCAGTCTCTCATTCTCCCTCCTCAGCCTCTCCTCCTCCTCCCTCTTCAGTCTCTCATTCTCCCTCCTCAGCCTCTCCTCCTCCTCCCTCTTCAGTCTCTCATTCTCCCTCCTCAGTCTCTCCTCCTCCTCCCTCTTCAGTCTCTCATTCTCCCTCCTCAGTCTCTCCTCCTCCTCCCTCTTCAGTCTCTCCGCCTCCTCCCTCTTCTGTTTCTCATTCTCTCTCTTCAGTTTCTCATTCTCTCTCTTCAGTTTCTCATTCTCTCTCTTCAGTTTCTCCTCCTCCCTCTTCTGTTTCTTCGCCTCCTCTCTCTTCAGTTTCTCATTCTCCCTCCTCAGTCTCTCCAGTTCCTCTTCATGCTCCCTCCTCTCTGCCTCCTCCTCGCTGTTCTCTCTGTTGAGGGAAACACGCATGTAAATAATCATCATCACAGACATTTTACTATTAATTTAACACTGAACACAGCTCCCAAGTGAAAGGGCAGCAGTTCCTGGGAGTCGGCCCCTTCATTACAAGAAGCTGAATCTGCTTCAAGTCCATGGCAGAACAAACAGTTACAACAGGTATGACATCATTAGAAACAGACATCGTGTCAGAGCAGGTGTTACAGCAGGTATGACATCATTAGAAACAGACATCGAGTCAGAGCAGGCGTTACAGCAGGTATGACATCATTAGAAACAGACATCGTGTCAGAGCAGGTGTTACAGCAGGTATGACATCATTAGAAACAGGCATCGAGTCAGAGCAGGCGTTACAACAGGTATGACATCATTAGAAACAGACATCGTGTCAGAGCAGGTGTTACAACAGGTATGACATCATTAGAAACAGGAATCATGTCAGACCAGCTGTTACAACAGGTATGACATCATTAGAAACAGGAATCATGTCAGACCAGCTGTTACAACAGGTATGACATCATTAGAAACAGGCATCGTGTCAGAGCAGGCGTTACAGCAGGTATGACATCATTAGAAACAGGCATCGTGTCAGAGCAGGCGTTACAACAGGTATGACATCATTAGAAACAGGCCGAGCGGTTCAGCCAGACTGCAGCACTGAAGAGCAAGTTTCTTCAAACGACATTTTAATTTATTTTTAAATTCCCCTCCTTAGTTGTGTATCATTTTTAAATCTGCCTTCACCTGCTTTGAGCTGCTTTGAGAAGCTTGTCTGCAGAATCCTAACTGCCAGACAGCCCTCCTCATCCCATTCAAATCAACCAGCCTCTACTCTGCATTTATAATAGAACAGAATAGAACTGAACTGAATTGACATTAGTTATTGTTTACCTGGCTTTGAGAAGCTTGTCTGCAGAATCCTAACTGCTGGGTGCTCAACAGCCGTGTGACCTTTCACCTCTGCAAGCCCCCAGTGCTTTACATGCATACAGGCCTCATGACCACAGATTGTTGAGGAGGGACGTGTAGAAACACAATGAGAATTTCAATCTGCTTATTCTCTACTGTAAACCTGTGGGGTATTTTTTAAATCGAAAAACAAACCTCTGTCTCTTCCCCTTAGGCTCCTCCTCCTCGTCCTTGTCTGAACTCCTCTCTGTCTTCACCTGGACATTCCCGCTGTTGAGGTGAAACACGCGTGTAAATAAGCATCATCAAAGACATGTTACTATTCATTACAAACCCTGCACACAGCTCCCAAGTGAAAGGGCAGCAGTTCCTGGGAGAGTCATTGAGGTGCTGGTGCTGCTGGTGAACCTGGACTGGAGTCATCAGGTGTGTTATTAAACTGGAGCATGCATGCCTCCACACAGTGAAGAGACATGAGATTACCTGGCAGGGTCTCCTGACATATCGGGTGGATCATACTCTTTACTGTTTCTTCGTTTCCTTCTAGTCCTACCCATGTCTGTAACTTCTGAATCACTTGTTCCTCAGTTAGCTGTGTTTCTCCTCTGCAACAGAATTGAAATAAGCCAATTATTAAAGAGTTTAGAGCTTCACTTCTCACCTTTTTCTCTCTTCTTAGACCATCCCTCGTTCTTCCTCCTCACTTTCATTCTCTCTTCTTAGACCACCCCTCGTTCTTCATCCTCACTTTCGTTCTCTTTTTCTGTTTCTTTATCTTTTCGTGGTGTTTGCCATCATTCTGAGCGCTTTTTATTATCACAGTTAGTTTGCTGTTTATTGTTTGTATTTAATAATGAACAAATCGAAACACAATGAATATATCATATATTTAGGGCTTCTGATTTTCGGTTTTAACCGATAAAACCCGATAAACACCCCCAATACAAAAAAAAATGAAATCGGTCGACAGACAATAAACACGGAAAACACCAGAAAAACTGTGGAAATGGTTACTATTCCCATTAAAAAATAAAACCTACGACAGAAAATAATAATAAATACATTTAACAGTGCTGCTGGGCAATGTCCCGCCTCCCTGACTTGCATCTATCATTGATTCGTTCTGAATGCTTTAAACCCGCCCCCAGCTACCGATTGACAGCACATTCCTGCATTTCTATTGGAGACTCCGCTTGCGAGGTTTAAAACGAGATTACAATCAGGAGGGAGGCTTGTTAGCGGGATTTCAAGATGTATTACAGTTAAAATACGGAGGATTTAAAACAGAATTGTGGCGAAATGTACAAAAATGCCTCCAGACAAAAACCCCAGAAGAATGTGCCGAGACCAGAGGGATTTCACTGTGGAAGACAGCAAAGGAAAGAAGGGACAGCTTAAGAGTGCAAGTCCTGTCCAGTTACTACTATACATATTGTGACAAAAAAAAACGCTCAAGCATTTTGGAAAGTAACCGAAAACTCTAATTTCATACAGTATATCAAAAACGAAAGCCCCGAAAAAAAACGATTTACATAAAACTCGAAAATAGCTACAAAATAAGCACCGAAGAAAACAAATAATAAAACCCGAAAAACAGAAGCCCTGCATATACTGTGTAAAATGTGTAGCGCCTGTATAATTGTAATCCATTTTCACATAATGATTAACAAAAGAGATACACCTGCTAACCATTAAACGGAGTGTTTTATTGATAACAGGATCTGCTTTTCCAGTAACTGTAATCGCCTTTGTGTGTCCCTGCTGATAATGTAGACTTTGTAACAGATCTGGATATAGTTTTATGATACAAAGCTGTAGTTTTATCATACAGGGCGCGGTAGAGAGTTCAACACTAATTAAAGAAACACAACTAAGCAGATCTTACATTAACATTCACATAATGAGTTCTAGATTCCTTTAATGAAGTTAGTTGAACAGCATTTAAGTATTTAATGTATATTGCAAAATACCTTTTTTATTAAGTCAAGCTTTAGATTTGCCTGTAGTTTAGAGAAAGGAGAAAGGTGTGGTTTCTTTTTAAAACGCAGATGTTAAGATTATTAATGTGTAAATATAAACACGACGCTGCTGTGAGCGACTCCAGAGAGAAACGATGAAGATCCGATTTCATAAGAACGATTTTCGAGGGTTCGGCTCTGAATCGCGGGCCGGGTTCAGTTAGAAAATCCGGGTCCGAGTTCGGTTCTTGTTTCAGACCCCGATAGAGAGTCAGCAGTAACCAGACAGGCTTTTTATAAACTAATAACCAACTCAACTGACTGCCTTATAAATATAATTATTATTATTTTAGACGCGCCTACCAGTATTGTGAGCCCAGCATTACAGTGTAATCAATGCCAGGGATACAGACAAGCCCACTGCAGATCTATTGACTCTATTAACATGGGACTGGACTTCAAGACGTAACTACACAGCCGTTACACACTGCTTTATAAAGCGAGGCTGCTCGCTGGTTTAGCTCTCTTTCTCTTACGGGAGCAGAGTCGTGAATTACTCGGTAATATTAAACACAAGCCAAACCCGGTCTGATCTCGAATAACAAGAATTAAACGCTTCAGATAAACCGGAAGCAGCCGCGCTCAAAATAAACCATTACCTGCATAAGAATAAGCAGCGTGACACGCGACGGGCGTTTTTTAGTTTTTAGAAATAATGTTTTTCTTAAACTTTACCTTTCAAAGCGCTGAAGTCTCTCGAGTCTCCTCTGTCGCAGTTCTCTGTTCCAGTGGACTTTGCTCGAGTATACAGTTTAGTTACCTGAGAGTTTTATGATACAGTATCGCCTACCTGTGCGTTTATCAGTCTGTTAAGAGTAAAGGTCTCTTATTTGATAGTGTTTGATAAGGAAGAGTCAAGGTCCCAATGCATTCAAATCAGAGATGTGATATGCAGTTTATGCACAGTTGCTGTTAATTTTAGTTACCATTGCAAACCAAATAAAAACTATTGGAATGTATTTGGACAGCTGTTACTAATGTGAAGTTGTGTTTTCCTCGTTGAGTTCACGTTGATTTCTCTCAGCTGTAGTTCTGATAACTAGACTGTGTTTCAACATACCGTAGAACAATCACAAAACACCAGCTCTGCATCAAAACATTTACTGAAAATGAAAAGCTTACTAAATATGAAGCCAAGAGATAAATACAGACTGCATATAAACAAACACCAACTTGAATTAACACTGCCTTGGAAAATAAAAGCATAACAATATCGATCATAATCTAAATGCATCAGAAACATGAACCTATACAAAAATCAATTCATTACAAAATATATATAAAGTTTTGTAGCAGCGTAACACGTGATGGCGTTTTTCAGTTTTGGAAATAATGTTTTATTAAACTTTACCTTTCAAAGCGCTGAAGTCTCTTGAGTCTCCTCTGTCGCAGTTCTCTGTTCCAATAGACTTTGCTCCGGTACACAGTATAGTTACCTGAGAGTTACAGTAACGCCTACCTGTGCGTTTATGAGTCTGTTATGAGTCTGTTATTTGATAGTGTTTGATAAGGAAGAGTCAAGGTCCTAATGCATTCAAATTAGAGATGTGATATGCAGTTTATGCACAGTTAGAATATAAGAACATAAGAAAGTTTCCAAACGGGAGGAGGCCCCATTCAGCCCATCTTGCTCGTTTGGTTGTTAGTAGCTTATTGATCCCAGAATCTCATCAAGCAGGATCCTTGAAGGATCCCAGCGTGTCAGCTTCAACAACATTACTGGGGAGTTGGTTCCAGACCCTCACAATTCTCTGTGTAAAAAAGTGCCTCCTATTTTCTGTTCTGAATGCCCCTTTATCTAATCTCCATTTTTCTCAAAAAAAGTCCCCTGGGTCGACATTGTCAATACCTCTCCCCCGATTGACCTCTCTGTCTCCTCCTCGCTGTTCTCTCTGTTGAGGTGAAACACGCATGTAAATAATCAACAAAGACATTTTACTATTCATTAAAAAAAGAAAACTCCCAAATTAAAGGGTACATAAGAACTTTATTTGATTGTGTTTTATGTTCCCAGGTGTTGCTGCAACTGTTTACGTAAGATGAGTGTATTGTTTAAATTATTTTATTTACATTTTGACCACTTTTTTAAACTTTTAAATTGCATGTGCCTTCACATGCTACACATGGACCTCTCAGAACTACATTTCCCATCACCCTCCTGCTCGCTGGTATCACATGTACCCGCACGGACCTCTCAGAACTACATTTCCCATCATCCTCCTGCTTGCTGGTATCACATGTACCCGCACGGACCTCTCAGAACTACATTTCCTATCATCCTCCTGCTCGCTGGTATCACATGTACCCGCACGGACCTCTCAGAACTACATTTCCCATCATCCTCCTGCTCACATATGTAACTGAGATGGATTGACTGCTATAAAGGAGGCTGTGTGGTCCAGTGGTTAAAGAAAAGGGCTTGTAACCAGGAGGTCCCCGGTTCAAATCCCACCTCAGCCACTGACTCATTGTGTGACCCTGAGCAAGTCACTTAACCTCCTTGTGCTCCGTCTTTCGGGTGAGACGTAGTTGTAAGTGACTCTGCAGCTGATGCATAGTTCACACACCCTAGTCTCTGTAAGTCGCCTTGGATAAAGGCGTCTGCTAAATAAACAAATAATAATAAATGAAAAGAAAAGCACAAACTTTTATTTTTTCATTGGACTAGGGAGTTGCGAGGGCTGAATTATTCTTACCTGGGAGAAGTTCACAATGAACACGGAGAGCTGGATTGCAATTGCAGTTTCCACACTTCACCACTAGAGGGCAGTAGATCCTATGGACAGAGAGAGCCGGCCGGTGCGGCGCGCATTGAATCCTCGCTATTCTAACCGCGTGTCCGGACTCTGAGCGCCGCTGTGTTTATTTCACTGAGGGGGATAGTCGACCCTCCGCGGGCTCATTCCGTCCCTGAGCGAGTCGCTTCACCTCCTTGTGCTCCGTCCTTCGGATGAGACGTCAAACAAACGAGCTCCTATTGGAAGTGACTCTGCAGCAGCAGCAGCAGCAGTTGTTGATGATGCAGAGTTCACCCTCCTAGTCTCTGGAAGTCGCTTCGGAGCGCTCTGTGTAAGTTCAGGGCTGTATCCTATATGTGCTTTGAAAGAATATTCAAGTATGGAATATATTTGAGAGAGAGAGAGAGAGAGAGAGAGAGAGAGAGAGAGAATATACGACACAAAAAATAGACAACACAAAGTAGTTTTAATTTTTAAAAAAATCAGTTTAATAAATTAACTTTACAGTAAAACGGGAGATTAAAAAAAAAAACAACAACGCCGATATTGGTGAGTTTTGAATAGTTTGATCAGAAGCTCCTGTGTTTGTGATTTATAGTTCACGAACAGACGCTTATAACATAAGCAATTGAAACGGGTTACTAATTAACATACAGTCATCAGTCCTATAGTCCTATATATACATTTACACGCCTTTTCACATTATTATGATGTATTGGGCAGACGCCTGCTTTACCCCAGGCGACTCACACAGCTGTCACAGGGCAGCGCAGACAGAGTTAAAATGCAAGCTTCATACTGAAACACATTGTCGTTTATAGCAATGCAAATACTACTGGAATACAATTTGGGATAAGGACCCATGTAGGATTAAAATCATTTTTAATACATTGTATATATATATATATATATATATATATATATATATATATATATATATATATATATATATATATATATATATATATATATATATATATATATATATATTATTTTTTAAAACAAATTAAACAAAAAAAAACAAAACTATGATCCTGTCACATAATAATAATAATAATAATAATAATAATAATAATAATAATAATAATAATAATAATAATTATTAGTATTATCAATATTGCCGTTGCATTTGTTTTGAACTGTCATTTGAAGGTGCCTCTGACGTCACTAATCCCGGTCTCTCCCCGCTTGCCTTGGTCACATGATCGCTTGATGACGTCGTTACCGGGTGAGTTTGAGCGCTGCGCTTCTGCGCAGGAAATCCACGGCAGCGCGATATAAGAGCCGCTGTCCGTTATTGTATTGCCCTCTAGCGGTAAGAAGCCGCGGTGCGTTTTGCAGTCTCCTCTTCAGCAGTCCGGCTGTCCGTCTCAACGCGGGTCTTTTTAAACACTTAAACACACCCTTCTACTTCACTTCTATGATATGTTTTTACAAAGTTTAACATTCGATAATTGCAATTAATCAAACATTGATTTGATCTGAGGCAGAATCAGGTTTCGGGATTTTAGAATCAGGGTTAGAGGTTAGGTAGAAATATTGTTTCAGTGCGTGTGTATCTCAATGTGTGTCTCAGTGTGTCTCTCAGTGTATCTCAGTGTGTCTCTCAGTGTGTCTCAGTGTGTCTCAGTGTGTATCTCAGTGTGTATCTCAGTGTGTATCTCAGTGTGTATCTCAGTGTGTGTCTCAGTGTGTGTCTCAGTGTGTATCTCAGTGTGTATCTCAGTGTGTATCTCAGTGTGTATCTCAGTGTGTGTCTCAGTGTGTATCTCAGTGTGTATCTCAGTGTGTGTCTCAGTGTGTATCTCAGTGTGTATCTCAGTGTGTGTCTCAGTGTGTATCTCAGTGTGTATCTCAGTGTGTGTCTCAGTGTGTGTCTCAGTGTGTATCTCAGTGTGTATCTCAGTGTGTATCTCAGTGTGTGTCTCAGTGTGTATCTCAGTGTGTATCTCAGTGTGTATCTCAGTGTGTATCTCAGTGTGTATCTCAGTGTGTATCTCAGTGTGTATCTCAGTGTGTATCTCAGTGTGTATCTCAGTGTGTATCTCAGTGTGTGTCTCAGTGTGTATCTCAGTGTGTATCTCAGTGTGTGTCTCAGTGTGTATCTCAGTGTGTATCTCAGTGTGTGTCTCAGTGTGTATCTCAGTGTGTGTCTCAGTGTATCTCAGTGTGTATCTCAGTGTGTCTCAGTGTGTGTCTCAGTGTGTATCTCAGTGTGTATCTCAGTGTGTATCTCAGTGTGTATCTCAGTGTGTATCTCAGTGTGTATCTCAGTGTGTGTCTCAGTGTGTATCTCAGTGTATCTCAGTGTGTGTCTCAGTGTGTATCTCAGTGTGTATCTCAGTGTGTATCTCAGTGTGTGTCTCAGTGTGTATCTCAGTGTGTGTCTCAGTGTGTGTCTCAGTGTGTCTCAGTGTGTATCTCAGTAAGTTATTATTCAGGGTTATTTATATGCCTCCCATAGTAGTCGCTGTAGGGGTGTTCCTTTGAAGCAGTGGTTTGGGGGCGCGGGATTGTGAAGTCCGGTTTGGGTCTCAAATTCTAAAAAAAAAAATTAAAAAAAATTAAACACAAATACATTCCACTTTAAAAATGACTCAAGTTTTACAGCCGTGTCAGATACCTAAGACACGCGGCCCCTTTAATAATTCTGCTGCGTGCTGCGCTGTAGTGTCAGTTGCGGGTTTTAACCACCAGAGGGCGGTGCAAACTAAGATCGATCGTCACTGCAGAATGTCTTCAATATATTATATCGAATCAACAAACAACCTTAAATTCAATCTGTATCTGTAGCTAAAACTTGTGAGCTGAAGAAGTGAGCGAGTTTCATCACAATCGGACGAGCGTTTCCAGAGATATTGTCCAAAGCAGAACTCACCTCCATTGGCATCGCAGTTGAGTAGGGAGATTCAGCGGCGCCTGTTGAGGAGAATAAACGCATTAGAACCCTGATCAATACCGCGCTTATCCACCCCGGGAAACTTTCTATAGGCTTTGAAGCTAAAACTGAAGGGTTTGAACCATTAAGTAGTTGGGTTTTTTTCAAATGAGAGAATTATTTTTTTAAGCACAACAAACTTTCATAAGGGGTAGTTCTTTACCGATTTAAATGGACTTCAAAACAATTATTAAAACACAACAATATATATATATATATATATATATATATATATATATATATATATATATATATATATATATATATATATATATATATGATTCAAATGTCATTTGTGCACAAATGTTTCTTTTCGAAGTGAGATGCTTGCCAAACAGTACTTAATTTTTAAACAAGTTCTCTCTGAATTAGCACCTGATCTGATTAGAATCAGTTGATTCAATGGGACGTTATCAAGCAGAATCATCCCATACGAATGGGCCAGCTAGTAACCCCGAAATCTACCCTGTACCCCTAAACTTAAGGGCCAGCTCTGAACGATTTACATAGACTTCCTTAAATGCTCTTTACTTGCTCTTATCTGCCCCCTATTTTACTGCATTTAATCCTGTACTTTAGAGTCCTGTAATCTGTCACAAGTGTTATTTAATCTGTAGTATTTTGTATTTAATTATATCCTGATGTAACTATCACTGACACTGTTATCTGCTTCCTTATTGAATCGGATTTTGTCATACTTGTACTTGCTAGAACCGAAGCCATTGTATTTATCTTGCTCTTAATTGTATTATTACTTGTACTGTGATTCTTGAAATGTGTTTTTGTTTACGACTGTAAGTCGCCCTGGATAAGGGCGCCTGCTAAGAAATAAATAATAATAATAATAATAATAATAATAATAATAATAATAATAATAATAAATAATAATTATACATTATTTTTTTTTAAACAACTAACTTTCCCACATTTTTTTTTTAAAACAAACTAACTTTATACATTTTTTTTAAAACAACTAACTTTCACACATATATTTTTCCGTTTCCTAGCTGATTGATGTATTGAAGCCCCTCTCACCGTGGTCGTCGGGCAGGTAGACCTTGTTGTCCACACCGTGTTTCTTGTAGGTCAGCGTGGGCAGAGACGAGGCCGGCTCTTCCCACACCATCTCCTTCCCCTTCCTGCTCAGAAAGTGCAGCTCTGGAGCGACGAAGAACACCAGGAACACCCAGGCGTTGGACACCAGAGCGATGCTCAACACAGGGTCGTCCCACAGGGTCCTCTTCCCCAGCTCCGGGTTCCCCCGGGTCAG
Organism: Acipenser oxyrinchus oxyrinchus; assembly: GCA_030684275.1. NCBI lineage: Eukaryota > Metazoa > Chordata > Actinopteri > Acipenseriformes > Acipenseridae > Acipenser > Acipenser oxyrinchus. The sequence continues at coordinate 2,589,964 of JAGXEW010000059.1, forward strand.
CATCACGATCCACACCACCCAGATCATCAGCGACAGCAGCAGCGCCACTTAACGCGAACCAGCCGTGCTTCTTCCATTTCCCGTGATCCCCGCAGAACGTGAACGCGGCCAGGACCAAACCCAGCCATCAGGAACATCACGTAGATGAGAAGCATGACGAACTCCCCTGGCTGTAGAAGCAGGGATTGCCGCCGCACCAGCACGGTCAGCAGCCACTCCACTGCGATGACCACCTGCACGAGGGTCAGCCCCAACGCGATCCCCAGAGCCGCCCAGCCCCGATCGGGTCCGCCTCCTCCGCACCAGCCCCAGCAGACGGGCTTCGGGAGCGACCAGCGGAGAAGCACATGGCTAACAGCACGCAAGAGGAAGACTCTGGTCGGGCAGGTGCGCTGGTCCGCCTGGATGATGAAGGCGAACGCCAGGCCGAACAGCCCCAGAGTGCCCAGCAGCAGGTAGAGCTGCACGCCACGCTGCCCAGCTTCTTGGCGTTGGAGACGAAAGGGACGGTGCCCAGCAAGGTGATGATCAGGGCCAGGAGACCAACACGCCGCCGCCACCGCTTCCAGGACGATGCCCCAGCTGGCCTGCGTGTCACACAGGTACGAGTAAACTGGTCCAGGCCCGCCCGCAGCCCGGGCTGGAGTGCTGTTACTGCTGGCTTCAGAGGGCTGGGAGAGGAGGAGAGGAGGAGGAGGGAGGAGGAGGGAGAGGAGGAGGCAGGCAACATCTGAGAGAGGGAGAGAGGGGGAGAGAGAGAGAGAGAGAGGGAGGGAGAGAGAGAGAGGAGGAGGGGGAGAGAGAGGGGAGGGGGAGAGAGAGAGAAGGGGAGGGAGAGGGAGAGAGGGAGAGAGGGGAGGAGAGAGAGGGAGGGAGAGGGAGAGAGAGAGGAGGGAGGGAGAGGGAGAGAGAGGGAGAGAGGAGAGAGGGGTAGGGAGGAGAGAGGAGAGAGAGAAGGGGACGGGAGGAGAGAGGGGGAGAGAGAGAAGGGACGGGGAGGGAGGGGAGAGGAGAGAAAGAGAGGGAGGGAGGGAGGAGGAGGAGGGAGGGAGATGGGGCAGGGGAGGGAGGAAGGAGGGGGAGAGGGGAGAGAGGGGTAGGGAGAGAGAGAGGGAGGGAGAGAGAGAGAAAGGGACGGGGAGGGAGAGAGAGAGAGAGAGGGTGGTTAGTGTCTTATAGTTTTTTTTATTTAGAGAAAAGAAGGTTTCTCGAGCGAGAGGACTCCATTCAGTTTTGTCAAGTCGGGTCTTAAAGGATCCCAGTGATTCTGCATCGACAGCGTGACTCAGTAACACTTGATTACTCTTGGTAGCCCATGGCAACACTTAATAACTCTTGGTAGCCCATGGCAACACTTAATAACTCTTGGTAGCCCTTGGCAACACTTGATAAGAGAGGAGAGAGGAGGGAGAGGAGAGGGAGGAGAGAGGGAGGGAGGAGAGAGAGGAGAGGAGAGGAGAGGAGAGGGAGGAGAGAGAGAGGAGAGGAGAGGGAGGAGGAGAGAGAGAGGAGAGGGAGGGAGGGAGGAGGGAGGGAGGAGAGGAGAGGGAGGAGGAGAGGGAGGAGAGAGAGAGGAGAGGAGAGGGAGGGAGGAGGGAGAGGGAGGGAGAGGAGAGGGGAGAGGCGGGTTAAGGAAGGACAGAGAGAGGGAAGAGGTGCTTTTCTATTCATGGCAGTTCTTGTTTTTATCCAGGAGTCCTTCCTCCTCTGTCTCTCTCAGGGTTTGTCGCAGTTCCTAATGCTAACGCACACCCTTCACAGTGCGAGGGTGCAGCTTAACCAGGACAAGAAACAACAGCAATCTCAACCCCAGCTGAAACACAGAACTGCGCCTTGCAAAAGGGAAGTCTGCTCACAATGCACAGAAATACCCGCGGGCTCTCGCTCGCTCCGATCTTCCACTGGCCAGTACTGTGCGTTTACCCTCGTTTACCAAGAGGATCTAACGACTGTCTGTCTGTATCTGTTAATTAATTAATTAATTACGCAGTGACGACACAAATAACGACATATGAACATAAACTTAGCAAAAATAATTTATTTGATTTGTAAAACCCAAATTAAAACCTTTTTTTTGTGCCACCAAATTCACGTTTCAAAATAAGTCCTTTTAAATGATTCTCTCTCCCTCTCTCTCTCTCTCTTTATATATATATAGAATCGCTCGACTTTAGCTTATCTCTCTCTCTTTCTCTCTCTCTCTCTCTCTCTCTCTGTCCCTCTCTGTCTCTCTCTCTAGCTCTATTTATATTTATATATGTATAATCGCTCAACTTTAGCGTATGTCTCTCTGTCCTCTTTCTCTCGCTCTCTCTTTTTCTCTCTCTCTCTCTCTCCCTCTGTCCTCTCTCTCTCTCTGTCCCTCTCTTTCTCCCTCTCTCCTCTGTCCCTCTCTCTCTCTCTCTCTCTCTCTCTCTCTCTCTCTCTCTCTCTCTCTCCCTCTGTCCCTCTCTCTCTCTCTGTCTCTCTCTCTCTCTCTCTCTCTCTCTCTCTTTATATATATGTATAATCGTTCATACATTCTCTCTGCTCTCTCTCTCTCTCTCTCTCTCTCTCTCTCTCTCTCTCTCTCTCTCTCTCTCTCTCTATATATATATATATATATATATATATATATATATATATATATATATATATAATCGTTCAACTTTAGCAACAAAATAAAATAAAAAACTTACCTTTAATGTTCCACCAAAAGTAGTCCTTTAAATGAATCTGTATTTTAATTCTGTCTTTCTCTCCTTCAACTTTAGCAGCAAACTGAAAAACACAAAAACAATATATTATAATAATAATAATAATAATAATAATAATAATAATAATAATAATAATAATAATAACTGCAACCCTCTCAATACCTTTAAAAAAAAAACTCCAAAACACACCACAGAGTCTATAGTGTGTGTCTCTCTCTCTCTCTCTCCTTTCTTTCTCTGTGTGTCGTACAGAACTTGTCGTCTCTTTGTGTTTCTGTAGCTCAGTGCTTTTTTTTTTTTAAAAAAAGGTGTGTTCGGTTTTAAAGGGTGTGCTAAATTTAGTTCAAACTTGCCTTTTGCTTTATGACGTCATTTAATTACACAGACAACAATAATGTAGTCGGGTGGGTTAAAACCAAGGTGTGCCGCTAGCATGCACTCATATTATTATCACTGAAGGAATGCATGAGCCATTAACCTGAACAGGGTCAAACGCCCCTCCCTTTAAAGGAGCGCTGACCATCTTTAAAATCCATTCTCTCACCTCTTATTAGCTTTATTAACAGTATCGCTGGCCCCTCCCTTTAAAGGAGCGCTGACCATCTTTAAAATCCATTCTCTCGCCTCTTATTAGCTTTATTAACAGTATCGCTGGCCCCTCCCTTTAAAGGAGCGCTGACCATCTTTAAAATCCATTCTCTCACCTCTTATTAGCTTTATTAACAGGATCGCTGGCACCTCCCTTTAAAGGAGCGCTGACCATCTTTAAAATCCGTTCTCTCGCCTCTTATTAGCTTTACTGAGTGATCTCAGTATTTCTCAGATAATTATCCTGATATGCCACATTGCAATTGTACAGGAACATAGAGACAGATGAACTGTTACATGAGCCCAAGTGTCTTCTAATGTCATTTGAATGACGTCTTTGCATTCCTCGCCTCACTCTTTGCTGGAGTTTCAGCTGCTATTGAAAGAAATATTTTGTTAAAGCAGGAGCCGGTTTTCCCTGCGTTTTTAGATTTAGTTACAGGAACTAGTTTTGCAACCTTTCCAAGAGAAGACAAAAAAAAAATAGCAGCCGACAGCCTCAAAACCGGAACCTGTGAAAACAGCGAAAGCAAAACAACTGGCATTCTCTGAATTCCTCGTCCCGCGGCTGTTTAAAGATTTCAAGTGTCCCGTTGATATCCCCTCGTCGCTGGGGTGTTCTGCTGGGGGCGTTCGGAGTGGTTCTGGGTCGCGTCCGTTTTTAAAAAAATCTGCCTTTATCTGGCTTTGAGAAGCTTTCCTGGAGAATCCAGCCGTCCTTGTCTCTTTGAAATCAGCTATCCTGCTCTACACTGATAATAGAATTGAATAGACATTAGTTATCGTTTCCCATCATCCTCCTGCTCGCTGGTATCACATGTACCCTCATGAACCACTCAGAACTACATTTCCCATCATCCCCCTGCTCGCTGGTATCACATGTACCTGCACGGACCACTCAGAACTACATTTCCCATCATCCCCTGCTCGCTGGTATCACATGTACCCTCATGGACCTCTCAGAACTACATTTCCCATCATCCTCCTGCTCTACACTGATAATAGAATTGAATAGACATTAGTTATCGTGTCCCATCATCCTCCTGCTTGCTGGTATCACATGTACCTGCATGGACCTCTCAGAACTACATTTCCCATCATCCTCCTGCTCTACACTGATAATAGAATTGAATAGACATTAGTTATCGTGTCCCATCATCCTCCTGCTTGCTGGTATCACATGTACCTGCATGGGCCTCTCAGAACTACATTTCTCATCATCCTCCTGCTCACTGGTATCACATGTACCTACATGGACCTCTCAGAACTACATTTCCCATCATCCTCCTGCTCGCTGGTATCACATGTACCCTCATGAACCACTCAGAACTACATTTCCCATCATCCTCCTGCTCACTGGTATCACATGTACCTGCATGGACCTCTCAGAACTACATTTCCCATCATCCTCCTGCTCGCTGGTATCACATGTACCTGCATGGACCTCTCAGAACTACATTTCCCATCATCCTCCTGCTCACTGGTATCACATGTACCTGCATGGACCTCTCAGAACTACATTTCCCATCATCCTCCTGCTCACTGGTATCACATGTGCCTGCATGGACCTCTCAGAACTACATTTCCCATCATCCTCCTGCTCGCTGGTATCACATGTACCCTCATGAACCACTCAGAACTACATTTCCCATCATCCTCCTGCTCGCTGGTAAATCCATCTCAGTTACATACGTGAGCAGGAGGATGATGGGAAATGTAGTTCTGAGAGGTCCATGCGGGTACAGGTGAAGCCATCTTGAGGCTAGTGCATTAACATGAACCCGCTAGCGCCCCCTAGCCCCCAGATTGGAACCCAGGCCTCCAGAAGCCGAGAGGTCAGTCTAGTTTAAGTAATCTTTTTTTCTGTTTATTTTTTTCTGCAGACAGAGAGCTGCAGTGTTTGCTCACATGTGATAAGGGGGATTTTTTTTTTAAAGGGTAATATTGGACAGTAGATGCATCCATGCTTTGCAATTGTTAAAAATAAATAAATAAAATTGAAAAGGTCCCTTTTTGACTTCCTCAAAAACCAAACAAAATACCCAAGCGAACACAAAAATCCCAGTCACTCAGATCCTCTATAGAGAATGAACTCCCTCAGCTTCATAGAGTCCAATGAAAGCTGCTGAATAATGTTCCCTTGTTAACATATTGAATTCCACCCCCTCTATATAGAATGAACTCCCTCAGCTTCATAGAGTCCAATGAAAGCTGCTGAATAATGTTCCCTTGTTAACATATTGAATTCCACCCCCTCTATATAGAATGAACTCCCTCAGCTTCATAGAGTCCAATGAAAGCTGCTGAATAATGTTCCCTTGTTAACATATTGAATTCCACCCCTCTATATAGAATGAACTCCCTCAGCTTCATAGAGTCCAATGAAAGCTGCTGAATAATGTTCCCTTGTTAACATATTGAATTCCACCCCTCTATATAGAATGAACTCCCTCAGCTTCATAGAGTCCAATGAAAGCTGCTGAATAATGTTCCCTTGTTAACATATTGAATTCCACCCCTCTATATAGAATGAACTCCCTCAGCTTCATAGAGTCCAATGAAAGCTGCTGAATAATGTTCCTTGTTAACATATTGAATTCCACCCCTCTATATAGAATGAACTCCCTCAGCTTCATAGAGTCCAATGAAAGCTGCTGAATAATGTTCCCTTGTTAACATATTGAATTCCACCCCTCTATATAGAATGAACTCCCTCAGCTTCATAGAGTCCAATGAAAGCTGCTGAATAATGTTCCCTTGTTAACATATTGAATTCCACCCCTCTATATAGAATGAACTCCCTCAGCTTCATAGAGTCCAATGAAAGCTGCTGAATAATGTTCCCTTGTTATAAATATACTTTATGATATCTCAATCCTAAAATTCTAGGTGATGCATTGCTTTTGGCTGTGGTTGTACTTGTGAATTTCTGGTACAGCTTCAATATTTTGCAGTTGCTGTTGATAGTTAAGCTGAGGTGGTTCTTAGCGTTACCAAGGAAACAATATCGATAAATAAAACAATGGCCCTGAGGCAAGAATTATTCAAGTTCATACAAGGTCTTTCAAAAGGACACTTTTTAAAAAAGCTACTGGCAAGATTTTAAAGCTGGTCAGCGCTCCTTTAAAGGGAGGGACCAGCGATACTGTTAATAAAGCTAATAAGAGGCTAGAGAATGGATTTTAAAGATGGTCAGCCCTTTAAAGGGAGGGACCAGCGATACTGTTAATAAAGCTAATAAGAGGTGAGAGAATGGATTTTAAAGATGGTCAGCTCCTTTAAAGGGAAGGGCCAGCGATACTGTTAATAAAGCTAATAAGAGGTGAGAGAATGGATTTTAAAGATGGTCAGCTCCTTTAAAGGGAGGGGCCAGCGATACTGTTAATAAAGCTAATAAGAGGTGAGAGAATGGATTTTAAAGATGGTCAGCGCTCCTTTAAAGGGAGGGACCAGCGATGCTGTTAATAAAGCTAATAAGAGGTGAGAGAATGGATTTTAAAGATGGTCAGCGCTCCTTTAAAGGGAGGGACCAGCGATACTGTAAATAAAGTTAATAAGAAATCAAAGCTAAGGCACAAGCCCTGTGTTGATACAAGGTATATAAGCTGACACACACACACACACACGCACACACACACACACACACACACACACACACACACAGCTGTGCTGCACAGACCGGCCCAGCCTTGCGCCCTTTGAACCAGTTTAATCTTGTTTTAAATGCTGGGTTATCGTAAACTAGGAGGCAGAGACAGGAGCACTAGCAGAAACTGTGACGATTCTCTGCAGTCTTTCTATATTTAACACTAATGAGTGTTTCAACAGAAACAGAGGAGAGGCGATCACACTAAAACAGGGAGGAGGGAGGGTCTGTCCTACAGAGAGTGCGAGAGAACGAAACACAAGCTCCGAGCACTATCACAGGGAGACACGCCCGCACTTAGAAACTATTAGCTGATACAAAACTCAGGTACAGGAGAGGAGGAGAGGGAGAGAGGAGAGAGGGGAGAGGAGGAGAGGAGAGGGGTGAGGAGAGAGGAGAGAGAGAGAGAAAGGGGAGGAGAGGAGAGGGTGAGGAGAGGAGACAGGGGAGAGAGAGGGTGAGAAGAGAGGAGGAGAGAGAGAGAGAGAGAGGAGAGGAGACAGGGAGAGGAGAGGGTGAGAGAAGAGGAGGAGAGAGAGAGAGAGAGAGGAGGCTGTGTGGTCCAGTGGTTAAAGAAAAGGGCTTGTAACCAGGAGGTCCCCGGTTCAAATCCCACCTCAGCCACTGACTCATTGTGTGACCCTGAGCAAGTCACTTCACCTCCTTGTGCTCCGTCTTTCGGGTGAGACGTAGTTGTAAGTGACTCTGCAGCTGATGCATAGTTCACACACCCTAGTCTTTGTAAGTCGCCTTGGATAAAGGCGTCTGCTAAATAAACAAATAATAATAATAAGAGGAGAGGGAGGAGGGAGGGTCTGTCCTACAGAGAGTGTGAGAGAATGAAATGCAGTCTTTGCATAAGTGATAGAAGGGTCAGGTTGAAGGTCCTTACACAGTTTAACCCTGAGCACTCCCTCACACTGCTGCAGGAGAGACCGCACTGTGCTGCTCCTGCTTTACTGCTTGTTTACTCAGCAGCTGCTCCTGATTCTCTCTGTTTACTGTCAGCAACCCTGCGACCGGAACATTCAGAACCAAAGAGTGACCTGCAGACACACACACACACACACCGACACGCACACACACACACTGAGACACACACACACACACCGAGACACGCACACACACACCGAGACACACACACACACACACACACACACACACACACTGAGACACGCACACACACACACTGAGACACACACACACACACCGAGACACGCACACACACACCGAGACACACACACACACACACACACACACACGAGACACGCACACACACACACTGAGACGCACACACACACACACACACACACATACACATGCACTGACACACACACACACGCACTGACACACACACGCACACACACACTGACACACATACACACTGACACACACACACAGTGACACACACACACAGTGACACACACACACAGACACACATACACACACACGCACACACACACACACAGACACGCACTGACACACACACACGCACTGACACACACACACACACACACACACAAGACACGACACACACACACACACACACGCACACACACACACACACACACGAGACACACACACACACAGTGAGAGAGGCACACACACGCTGAGACAACACACACACACATGCACACACACACAAAGAGACACACACACACAGCACACACACACAGTGAGAGAGGCACACATGCTGAGACACACACACACACGCATCGCACACACACATACACACACACAGTGAGAGAGGCAGACACACATACGCACAGAGGCACACACACACAGAGAGGCACACACACACACACAGTGAGAGAGTGTCTCAGAGCGTGTCTCAGTGCGTGTCTCAGAGCGTGTCTCAGTGTGTATGGGTGTCTGTCCTGCCTCTCTTTCTCTCTCCTCTCTGTTTGTGTTCAAACATTATTCAGCAGCTTTCATTGGACTCTATGAAGCTGAGGGAGTTCATTCTATATAGAGGGGTGGAATTCAATATGTTAACAAGGGAACATTATTCAGCAGCTTTCATTGGACTCTATGAAGCTGAATCAGTTCATTCTATATAGAGGGGTGGAATTCAATATGTTAACAAGGAACATTATTCAGCAGCTTTCATTGGACTCTATGAAGCTGAGGGAGTTCATTCTATATAGAGGGGTGGAATTCAATATGTTAACAAGGGAACATTATTCAGCAGCTTTCATTGGACTCTATGAAGCTGAGGGAGTTCATTCTATATAGAGGGGTGGAATTCAATATGTTAACAAGGGAACATTATTCAGCAGCTTTCATTGGACTCTATGAAGCTGAGGGAGTTCATTCTATATAGAGGGGGGTGGAATTCAATATGTTAACAAGGGAACATTATTCAGCAGCTTTCATTGGACTCTATGAAGCTGAATCAGTTCATTCTATATAGAGGGTGATGCTGCTAAACTTTTGTCCACAGCTGTACATGATGTATCGTAATAGAGGTCTGTATCGCTTGTGATACGAGACCACAGCATAAAGAACTACAGCTCCCAGCATGCCTCACCATTGCCGCGGGTGCAGAGGCATGCTGGGAGCAGTAGTCCTAGCCTGCAAGTTAATTCTGCAGGGTGATGATGAAGGTACTGGAATGAAATTTAAAATGAAGATATTTTAGCCTTAAAATGAATGAACCCACAAAGACAGCTCAGATGGTAATTATAAAGTTTTATTAATGAAACATTACCGTTTTACAATTTTAAATGTTCTTTGCCATTTATTTTTTTAGGAAATCCGGTTTCCATGTATTTGATCCAACCCGGCACTCTGCATTGTATGGGGCTTTAGATTTGACTCCCATTGCAGGGCCAGATGGAAAACGTGGACTGGATTCACCATTGAGGAGTTCATGGAAGTTGCTTAGTCCCCACATGTCTTTGGAAGGTAAAACATTTTTATCATTTATTTTGAGGGATGAGGTAGTGAAAAGGGGGGCAGGGGCGGGGGCAGGGGGGCTTACAAATACTCAATGCATTCCAATAGCAAAACTAACATAAAGTCAAGCTCCAGATCAGATCTGGTTTGGGCTCTAGTGCCTTCATCAGTGTAATAATAATAATAATAATAATAATAATAATAATAATAATAATAATAATAATAATAATAATAATACTTGATTTATACAAACAGTTTGTACTTCAATTTGAAAATCAGTAAATTTGAATCGCGGCTATGATTTGAGATTGGAATTTTCAAATGGCATTTTGTATATATGTATATGTATATATGTGTGTGTGTATATTTATATGTATATTTGGCAGGGTTAGTTAGTTCATTTGCATAATAGAATCAGAAGTGAGAGTATATTGCTGATTCAATTTGATTGAAGTTAGAATCCTTTTTTGATCACATTTGGTTTCATCTTGCAGTTTGAGAATGGAGACTTTGCTAGATGTAACTCAAACATATTCAAATGATAGATAGATAGACAGACAGAGATAGAGAGATAGACAGGAGAATACAAAGACAGATAGACAGACACATAGAGAGAGAGACAGACACATAGAGAGAAAGACAGACAGATATATATATATATATATATAGATAGAGAGACAGATAGATAGACAGATAGATAGATAGATAGATACATATATAGATAGATAGAGAGATAGATAGATAGATAGAGAGATAGATAGATAGATAGATAGATAGATAGATAGATAGATAGATAGTCTGTATGAAGAACTGTTAGCATCATTTTAAAAGAGTCTCATTCACAGCATCTGAGATCATTCATTTACATGGTTACTGTACCAGATATACAGCCTGTAGTTATAATCAACCAATCAATACATAAAAACTATAGATAGATGGATAGATAGATAGATAGATAGATAGATAGATAGATAGATAGTCTGTATGAAGAACTGTTAGCATCATTTTAAAAGAGTCTCATTCACAGCATCTGAGATCATTCATTTACATGGTTACTGTACCAGATATACAGCCTGTAGTTATAATCAACCAATCAATACAAAAAAACTATAGATAGATAGATAGATAGATAGATAGATAGATAGAGAGATAGAGAGATAGATAGATAGATATTTCCTATAAAGTCAATAGACTATCCTAGTTTAAATAAATATTTTTGAAGTTGTTTTACTTTGAAATAAAAGTTGGATCGTGTGGTTGACAGCATCACAGACAGACAGATCCCAGAAACCTTAAAATATATATCTGTCCTTTAACTGGAGCTGTTAAAACAATGGAGATGGGTATCTGACGTGAGTAAACATCTCCAGTTTCAGAAGTATATTGTCTGGCTGGGTTTAGCTGGTTCCTGTTAAAAAGACTACAAGTCAAATCCTGGCTCAGCCACTGACTCCCTGTGTGTGTGTGTGTGTGTGTGTGCGGCGTGCGTGCGTGCGTGCGGCGTGCGCGTGTGTGTGAGACCCTGAGCGAGTCGCT
>JAGXEW010000059.1:2606327-2613827 GCA_030684275.1 Acipenser oxyrinchus oxyrinchus
AGAAGGGGGCTGGTTCATTATCTTCACTGTGCTTTGAGAAGGGGGCTGGTTCATTCTCTTCTCTGTGCTTCACTACACTGTGCTGTGTTTTTCCCAGTTGGCTGTGGGTTCAGGCTAGTTCGCAGTGGGGTCTCGTCGCTGGCAGATTGATCTGGGTTTACAGTAAGCTGGGTCGATTGTGAGGTAAGAAGCAGAGAGAGAGAGAGAGAGAGAGAACACTGCTGTCTAATCCTGGGAGAGAAACACAGGAGCTGTAATACCACTGGAGAAGGGAGGGGAGGAGGAGAGGGAGAGAGGGAGGGTGAGGGGAGAGATGGAGAGTGAGTGAGGGAGGGAGGGAGGAGGGGAGAGATGGAGAGAGAGGCAGAGGAGGGAGGGAGGGAGGGAGGGAGAGATGGAGAGGGAGGGAGGGAGGGAGGGAGAGATGGAGAGGGAGAGGGGAGAGATGGAGAGAGAGGCAAGAGAAGTCCAGCAGCTGTTATCAGATTTTTTTAGAAGCAGATGATTCTCTAAGTGGATTTCTTAACCTTTGAAATCTGGAGCTCACTGCTGTCATGAGAGACGGAGAGAGAGAGCAGCTTCATACTGGCAAAACATACACGTGTGTGTGTGTGTGTGTGTGTGTGTGTGTGTGTGTGTGTGTGTGTGTGTGTGTGTGTGTGTGTGTGTGTTGTTTTCTCTAATAGAAATGTTGTTTTTAAAATTGCTTTTAAATCCTGGAGTTTCCTTTTTTTTAAATTTGTGCTCAATTTTAGTTTGCAGATTTCCGTGTCTATATTTAAACACACAGACAGAGACGGACACAGACAGATACACAGACAAACACACTGAGACATACAGACATACAGACAGACACACAGACAAACACACTGAGACATACAGACAGACACACACACTGAGACACACACAGATAGACAGACACACTGAGACATACAGACACACACACACACACTGAGACACACACAGATAGACAGACACACTGAGACATACAGACACACACACACAGACACACTGAAACACACACAGATAGACAGACACACTGAGACATACAGACACACACACACAGACACACTGAAACACACACAGATAGATAGACACACTGAGACATATAGACAGGCAAACGGACACACATACATTATTTTTCAATTCATTCTTAGTCTTCAAAGCTGTTTCTAAACTATAGTCATTAAATATATAGGCAAACAATTCAGAGCATTGTGAATCTACAGCTCAATGCTCCCCTCTGGTGGTAGAAAGCTGTAATGACATCTAGTATGCCGTGCTTGCTCTCTGGGTGTCATTGCGTAACTATCCAGCAGAGGTCAGCATTTAGCTAAGAATTAGACTGCACACAGATCGCAAAACTAAACTGACTCAAGCAGAAGCGTTTGGGCTCCAGTGCCTTCATCAGCGTGATTGAAACTAAACTGAGTCCAGCAGACCAGCTCTAGTTTGGGGCTCTAGTGCCTTCATCAGCGTGATTGAAACTAAACTGAGTCCAGCAGACCAGCTCTAGTTTGGGGCTCTAGTGCCTTCATCAGCGTGATTGAAACTAAACTGAGTCCAGCAGACCAGCTCTAGTTTGGGGCTCTAGTGCCTTCATCAGCGTGATTGAAACTAAACTGAGTCCAGCAGACCAGCTCTAGTTTGGGGCTCTAGTGCCTTCATCAGCGTGATTGAAACTAAACTGAGTCCAGCAGACCAGCTCTAGTTTGGGGCTCTAGTGCCTTCATCAGCGTGATGTCCACATACCATGTTTATATATATATTAATATTTAACCTCTCCGTCAATAACACCTGCTACTTTCTCACCTGTGGTGATGCAGCCAATCAGCTGCTGAGTTTGTGTTCCGTCGCCTTTTTGGAAAAGGGGGAGGGGCTAAGCTCAGGGGTTAAAGGTGAGCCAGGTTGTCTAGTTTTTAAACCTCCACCTCTCCCCCTGTTCTCTCTCTCGCTCTCTCTCTCTCTCTCTCCACACAGACAGACACAATGCGCGATTTCGTTCTCAAGTGTGTGTTCGTGGTTTTGCTACTGAATTCTCCCGCAGTAATTACTGAGGATGGAGGTAAGGTTGGAGTTTGTTCTCTCTCTTTCTTTCTCTCTCTCTTTCTTTCTTTCTTTCCTTTACAGTCCTGTATTTAGAGAAGTGCTCGTTCGATTGTGATGAAACTCACTCAGGATCTTCTTTAGCTCACAAGTTATAGAGAGGATCAGAATCTGGGGGTGTGTGTGTATGTGTGTCTGCGTGTGTGTGTGTGTGTGTGGGTCTGTGTCTGTCTCTGTCTGTCTGTATGGCTCAGTGTGTGTGTGTGTGTGTCTCAGTGTGTGTGTGTGTGTGTGTCTCTGTGTGTGTGTGTGTGAGTCTCAGTGTGTGTGTGTGTGTGTGTCTCTGTGTGTGTGTGTGTGAGTCTCAGTGTGTTGGTGTCTCAGTGTGTGTGTGTGTGTGTGTGAGTCTCAGTGTGTGTGTGTGTCTCTGTGTGTGTGTGTGTCTCAGTGTGTGTGTGTGTGTGTGTGTGCCTCAGTGTGTGTGTGTGTGTGTGTGTGTCTCAGTGTGTGTGTGTGTGTCTCAGTGTGTGTGAGTCTCAGTGTGTGTGTGTGTCTCAGTGTGTGTGTGTCTCAGTGTGTGTGTGTGTGTGAGACTCAGTGTGTGTGTGTCTCAGTGTGTGTGAGTCTCAGTGTGTGTGTGTGTGAGTTTCAGTGTGTGTGTGTGTCTCAGTGTGTGTGTGTGTGAGACTCAGTGTGTGTGTGTCTCAGTGTGTGTGAGTCTCAGTGTGTGTGTGTGTGAGTCTCAGTGTGTGTGTGTGTCTCAGTGTGTGTGTGTGTGTGTCTCAGTGTGTGTGTGTGTGTGTGTCTCAGTGTGTGTGTGTGTGTGAGTCTTAGTGTGTGTGTGTGTCTCAGTGTGTGTGTGTGTCTCAGTCTGTGTGTGTCTCAGTGTGTGTGTGTGTGTGAGTCTCAGTGTGTGTGTGTGTGTCTCAGTGTGTGTGTGTGTGTGTGTCTCAGTGTGTGTGTGTGTGAGTCTTAGTGGGTGTGTGTGTCTCAGTGTGTGTGTGTGTCTCAGTGTGTGTGTGTGTGTGTGTCTCAGTGTGTGTGTGTCTCAGTGTGTGTGAGTCTCAGTGTGTGTGTGTGTGTGTGTCTCAGTGTGTGTGAGTCTCAGTGTGTGTGTGTGTGTGTGTCTCAGTGTGTGTGAGTCTCAGTGTGTGTGTGTGTGTGTGTCTCAGTGTGTGTGTGTGTGTGTGTGTGTGTCTCAGTGTGTGTGTGTGTGTCTCAGTGTCTCAGTGCTTCAGTGTCTCAGTGTGTGTGTGTGTCTCAGTGTGTGTGAGTCTCAGTGTGTGTGTGTGTGTGTGTCTCAGTGTGTGTGAGTCTCAGTGTGTGTGTGTGTGTGTGTCTCAGTGTGTGTGTGTGTGTGTGTGTGTGTGTGTGTGTGTGTGTCTCAGTGTCTCAGTGCTTCAGTGTCTCAGTGTGTGTGTGTGTCTCAGTGTCTCAGTGCTTCAGTGTCTCAGTGTGTGTGTGTGTCTCAGTGTCTCAGTGCTTCAGTGTCTCAGTGTGTGTGTGTGTGTCTCAGTGTCTCAGTGCTTCAGTGTCTCAGTGTGTGTGTGTCTCAGTGTCTCAGTGTGTGTGTGTGTGTGTGTGTCTCAGTGTCTCAGTGTGTGTGTGTCTCAGTGTGTGTGTGTCTCAGTGTCTCAGTGCTTCAGTGTGTCAGTGTGTGTGTGTGTCTCAGTGTCTCAGTGTGTGTGTGTCTCAGTGTCTCAGTGCTTCAGTGTGTCAGTGTGTGTGTGTGTCTCAGTGTGTGTGTGTGTCTCAGTGTCTCAGTGTGTGTGTGTCTCAGTGTCTCAGTGCTTCAGTGTGTCAGTGTGTGTGTGTGTCTCAGTGTGTGTGTGTGTGTGTCTCAGTGTCTCAGTGCTTCAGTGTCTCAGTGTGTGTCTTGCACTCCCAGCTCTGGCGATATCAACGTTACCAGCTGTAGCTTTCACACACACACAGCTATGAGCATTCATGATCAAAGAGTTTCAATTCTGTTCTCAGGATCTGACAGCACCCCTCCTGGCTGAAGGACATCACTGCAGTCGAGAAATTTCTAGAAGAACCAGATGTGGCCGTCATAGGATTCTTCAAGGTGCGTGAAGGGTTAATTCAGAGCTCACAAAATAATAATAATTATTATTACAGACCTCTCTGTGCTTTCCAATACTTCACTGTGCTTTACCAGACCTCTCTGTGCTTTACAATGCTTCCCTATGCTTTACCAGACCTCTCTGTGCTTTACAATGCTTCCCTATGCTTTACCAGACCTCTCTGTGCTTTACAATGCTTCCCTGTGCTTTACCAGACCTCTCTGTGCTTTACAATGCTTCCCTATGCTTTACCACACCTCTCTGTGCTTTACAATGCTTCCCTATGCTTTACCAGACCTCTCTGTGCTTTACAATGCTTCCCTATGCTTTACCAGACCTCTCTGTGCTTTACAATGCTTCCCTATGCTTTACCAGACCTCTCTGTGCTTTCCAATGCTTCCCTGTGCTTTACCAGACCTCTCTGTGCTTTACAATGCTTCCCTATGCTTTACCAGACCTCTCTGTGCTTTACAATGCTTCCCTGTGCTTTACCAGACCTCTCTGTGCTTTACAATGCTTCCCTATGCTTTACCAGACCTCTCTGTGCTTTACAATGCTTCCCTATGCTTTACCAGACCTCTCTGTGCTTTACAATGCTTCCCTATGCTTTTACCAGACCTCTCTGTGCTTTACAATGCTTCCCTATGCTTTACCAGACCTCTCTGTGCTTTACAATGCTTCCCTATGCTTTACCAGACCTCTCTGTGCTTTACAATGCTTCCCTATGCTTTACCAGACCTCTCTGTGCTTTACAATGCTTCCCTATGCTTTACCAGACCTCTCTGTGCTTTTACAATGCTTCCCTATGCTTTACCAGACCTCTCTGTGCTTTACAATGCTTCCCTATGCTTTACCAGACCTCTCTGTGCTTTACAATGCTTCCCTATGCTTTACCAGACCTCTCTGTGCTTTACAATGCTTCCCTGTGCTTTACCAGACCTCTCTGTGCTTTACAATGCTTCCCTGTGCTTTACCAGACCTCTCTGTGCTTTACAATGCTTCCCTATGCTTTACCAGACCTCTCTGTGCTTTACAATGCTTCCCTATGCTTTACCAGACCTCTCTGTGCTTTACAATGCTTCCCTATGCTTTACCAGACCTCTCTGTGCTTTACAATGCTTCCCTATGCTTTACCAGACCTCTCTGTGCTTTACAATGCTTCCCTATGCTTTACCAGACCTCTCTGTGCTTTACAATGCTTCCCTATGCTTTACCAGACCTCTCTGTGCTTTACAATGCTTCCCTATGCTTTACCAGTCCTCTCTGTGCTTTACAATGCTTCCCTATGCTTTACCAGACCTCTTTCTGCTTTACAATGCTTCCCTATGCTTTACCAGACCTCTCTGTGCTTTACAATGCTTCCCTATGCTTTACCAGACCTCTCTGTGCTTTTACAATGCTTCACTATGCTTTACCACACCTCTCTGTGCTTTACAATGCTTCCCTATGCTTTACCAGACCTCTCTGTGCTTTACCAGACCTCTCTGTGCTTTACCAGACCTCTCTGTGCTTTACCAGACCTCTCTGTGCTTTACAATGCTTCACTATGCTTTACCACACCTCTCTGTGCTTTACAATGCTTCCCTATGCTTTACCAGACCTCTCTGTGCTTTACCATACCTCTCTGTGCTTTACCAGACCTCTCTGTGCTTTACAATGCTTCCCGGTGCTTTACCAGACCTCTCTGTGCTTTACAATGCTTCCCTATGCTTTACCACACCTCTCTGTTTTTATAAGGGTTAGTCCTGTTTGTACATACATATATATACATATTTTACTGTTATTTCAAAACAAAATTCTGGCACCCTCGCGCTATTGGCTGCCTGTTCCTGGTCAGGAAGTGCAGGTTGCCGTGGTCACAGTATGCGAACCATTAATGCAGAGCTTGGCCAGACTTCCTGTTTGGGCAAGCATGCCACAGGAAGTCTGGCCAAAACACTCGGCATTGTGGGATGTGGCTGACGATCTTACACAGCAAAAAAATCATAAAAATAAGATATGAGAGAGTCAAGCAGACAGATTAACTGATATAGAGACAGAGTCAAGCAGACATATTAACTGATATAGAGACAGAGTCAAGCAGACATATCCACTGATATAGAGACAGAGTCAAGCAGACAGATTAACTGATAGAAGTATTAATAATGTTTTTACATATCTTATTTTCTCAGGACTCAGAGGCTCTTGGCTTTACTGATTTTCAGTGACTGTCTCCCTCTGACCTCTCACCCCTGACCTTTGCCCTCTGCAGTGACCCCAAGAGCCTGGGAGAAATACCACATCAACACGAAAGCACAGTGTCCTGCCTTCAGAAAGGTGCGCCCCAAAACTATACTCAGACCTCTCTGTGCTTTACAATGCTTCCCTATGCTTTACCAGACCTCTCTGTGCTTTACAATGCTTCCCTATGCTTTACCAGACCTCTCTGTGCTTTACAATGCTTCCCTATGCTTTACCAGACCTCTCTGTGCTTTACAATGCTTCCCTATGCTTTACCAGACCTCTCTGTGCTTTACAATGCTTCTCTATGCTTTACCAGACCTCTCTGTGCTTTTACAATGCTTCCCTATGCTTTACCAGACCTCTCTGTGCTTTACAATGCTTCCCTATGCTTTACCAGACCTCTCTGTGCTTTACAATGCTTCCCTATGCTTTACCAGACCTCTCTGTGCTTTACAATGCTTCCCTATGCTTTACCAGACCTCTCTGTGCTTTACAATGCTTCCCTGTGCTTTACCAGACCTCTCTGTGCTTTACAATGCTTCCCTATGCTTTACCAGACCTCTCTGTGCTTTACAATGCTTCCCTATGCTTTACCAGACCTCTCTGTGCTTTACAATGCTTCCCCATGCTTTACCATGTCTCTCGTTAGCTCACCCGTGTCTGTCTGTCTGTCTGTCTGTCTGTCTGTCTGTCTGTCTGTCTGTCTGTGTGCATTTCAGACAGACAGCCGACACGAAGCTCTGGAGTTGAGAGAGGACAGGAAAGTGGACTCCGACGCGATGGCGAGATTCATAAGGATCAACGAGCTGCACTATCTGACAGAGTACAGCGATGTGGTGAATATCCGTGTGTCTCGATCAGCTGTGTCTCTGTGTCTCTGTACAGGCAGTCAAGTTTAATCTGAGAGATTTCTCCGCAGTGGGTTTTTTCGTTCGCAGACTGCCATCGGCATCTTCCAGTCCGCATGGTCTCCACTCACCTGCTCCTCTTAGCTGACCAGCGATCGGAAAACTTCACCAAGACTGTGGAAAAATATCAGAGAGCTGGTCCAGAATACAGAGGGAAGGTGAGAGGGGGGAGGGAGAGGAGGGGGGGGGAGGGAGGGGAGAGAGTGAGGGGGGAGAGGGGGGAGGAAAGAGAGCGAGGGACAGGGAGGAGGGGGGAG
>JAGXEW010000059.1:2618827-2621327 GCA_030684275.1 Acipenser oxyrinchus oxyrinchus
ACACTGCTGTGCAGCGGGAGTCTGATTCCCAGCCCTGGAGATAGACTTTGGTTGAAGGAGGTTTGTAGCTGATTTTATAGTGAAGAGAGCTACAGGATATTGCTGGGAACTGTGGGATATTTAGACAGAGAGATCAGGGAGGGGAATCAGACTCCTATCGCACAGCAGTGTGATCCAGTCCAGGTTTTACTGCTACCAGCTTGATCAGCCCCCAGTGTGTCTAGCTAACAAGCTCAGGTGTGTCTTATTATTAAACTCCTAGTGAAACCAGGACTGGATCACACTGCTGTGCAGCGGGAGTCTGATTCCCAGCCCTGGAGATAGACTTTGGTTGAAGGAGGTTTGTAAGCTGATTTTATAGTGAAGAGAGCTACAGGATATTGCTGGGAACTGTGGGATATTTAGACAGAGAGATCAGGGCTGGGAATCAGACTCCTATTGCACAGCAGTGTGATCCAGTCCAGGTTTTACTGCTACCAGCTTGATCAGCCCCCAGTGTGTCTAGCTAACAAGCTCAGGTGTGTCTTATTATTAAACTCCTAGTGAAACCAGGACTGGATCACACTGCTGTGCAGCGGAGTCTGATTCCCAGCCCTGGAGATAGACTTTGGTTGAAGGAGGTTTGTAGCTGATTTTATAGTGAAGAGAGCTACAGGATATTGCTGGGAACTGTGGGATATTTAGACAGAGAGATCAGGGCTGGGAATCAGACTCCTATTGCACAGCAGTGTGATCCAGTCCAGGTTTTACTGCTACCAGCTTGATCAGCCCCCAGTGTGTCTAGCTAACAAGCTCAGGTGTGTCTTATTATTAAACTCCTAGTGAAACCAGGACTGGATCACACTGCTGTGCAGCGGGAGTCTGATTCCCAGCCCTGGAGATAGACTTTGGTTGAAGGAGGTTTGTAAGCTGATTTTATAGTGAAGAGAGCTACAGGATATTGTATAAAAGATTTGGAAACAGGAACAGTAGATGGGTGAGGTCATTAATTTTGTCTGCCCTGTTTATTTTATCTTAAAACTATTTCAAATACACCCCTGGCTGTGTTCAGATGTTTGGCACATTGTCTGTGTGTTTTTACTGGGGTGTGCCGTGAGTAATGACAGAGAGGGGGTTAATTTAGGTGGGGGAGGGGAGAGGAGGGAGGGAGGGAGGGGCACGCAGAGGGGTATAAAGAAACGATCGCTTTTTGTAGATCTATCTTCAAGAAAGAACGAAAGAGAAGCAGATCTGGAAACGTAAGTACGACTGAGAATCAATGTCAATTTGTTTTTTAATTCATTTTTAACAAATCAAGTTTTGTGAATTGTTAGTTAAAGGCTGACTTTAGTAAAAGCACAGCAAAGTGTAATAGAGCACAGTGAAAGCATAGGGAAGCATTGTAAAGCACAGAGAGGTCTGGCAAAGCATAGGGAAGAATTGTAAAACACAGAGAGGTCTGGTAAAGCATAGGAAGCATTGTAAAGCACAGAGAGGTCTGGTAAAGCATAGGAAGCATTGTAAAGCACAGAGAGGTCTGGTAATGCATAGGGAAGCATTGTAAAGCACAGAGAGGTCTGGTAAAGCATAGGGAAGCATTGTAAAGCACAGAGAGGTCTGGTAAAGCATAGGGAAGCATTGTAAAGCACAGAGAGGTCTGGTAAAGCATAGGGAAGCATTGTAAAGCACAGGGAGGTCTGGTAAAGCATAGGGAAGCATTGTAAAGCACAGAGAGGTCTGGTAAAGCATAGGGAAGCATTGTAAAGCACAGAGAGGTCTGGTAAAGCATAGGGAAGCATTGTAAAGCACAGAGAGGTCTGGTAAAGCATAGGCAAGCATTGTAAAGCACAGAGAGGTCTGGTAAAGCATAGGGAAGCATTGTAAAGCACAGAGAGGTCTGGTAAAGCATAGGGAAGCATTGTAAAGCACAGAGAGGTCTGGTAAAGCATATTAAACTAACCCTTATAAAAACGAAGCTGAATTCTTGAGAATGCTGGTTCACAGAGGGGTGGGTTAGATACTGTGTATTTATAGAAATGAATCACTTCTACTGTTTTGGAAAATAAATTGTAATATGGAAGAGGAGCCAAGGAAATTCTGAGGCGTGTTTTAGTCCCCAGTTAAGGCCGCTCTGTCAGCGAGCTGCTCCTTGTTTTAATTTGCTCTCGTGTAAGCTGGTTTTAGAAGCTAATAAACTCCACCAGGACACACTTGCTGTGCTCTGAGGTGAGGATCGGAGCCAGCCAGCGATGCTGTGGACACAGCCGGGCAGACACATTCCTGCGTCACTGTGTATCACCCATTAACCCGCTAGCGCCCCTAGCCCACGAGATTGGAAACAATTCTCCAGCCTCATTTTTAGAGATTCTATTTTTTTTTTAAAACAAGTTCTGACTAGAGCTTAAAATTTTCTCTCTCTCTCTCTCTCTCTCTCTCTCTCTCTCTCTCTCTCTCTCTCTCTCTCTCTCTCTCTCTCTCTCTCTCTCCTCTCCTCCCTCCCTCTCTCTCTCCTCCTCCCGTC
>JAGXEW010000059.1:2633827-2638827 GCA_030684275.1 Acipenser oxyrinchus oxyrinchus
CAAAGCGACTTACAGAAAATTTAACCAACTGTCAAAGAATATACCATTAATAAAAGAAAACACAAAAGTGAAGTATATATATATATATATATATATATATATATATATATATATATATATATATATATATATATATATATATATATATATATATATATAGCTGTCGAAATAAAGGTTGTTGATAAATGAAATGCTAGCCTCTGGATGTCGCTTTGGAGAAACGTCGCTGCTAAATGACGCATTCATAATAATTAATCATAACGTGTAAACTTATGATATATACGTATTAGCAATCTGTCTGTAGCTTTATATAAATATGTGTGTGCGTGCGTGTGCGTGCATGCGTGTATAACTATCTCTATACGCATATAGCAAGCTATACTGTATTACTGTTGACAGTTTTCTTGATAAAATGGTGCTAATTATTATTATTATTATTATTATTATTATTATTATTATTATTATTATTATTATTTTGTCAAAATCAATACGATATTAAACTTCCAGCAAATAAATTAGATACATACTTAGATACATAATAATAATAATAATAATAATAATAATAATAATAATAATAATAATAATGGAGATAGGAGACAGTTCTCTGACGCTGTTTTGCTCCAGTAAATCTCGCAGAACGTTCTCTGGTGTCTGGGGTTCGACTGTACTGTGATCTGCTGTCAGAAGCGAAGTTGCTTAACTTGTATTGCTTTGGGTTGTGTTCCCTGATACATTGTATGAATCTTACAATAAAATATATATCGTGAAAACTTCAACAAGGCTGTATCGTGTTATTATTATCATTGTCATTATTATTGAGGCATAGAAATATAATTCAAAGTTTACTGCTTTGCTATCCCCCTGGTAAAAAATACCGCACAGTGGAGTAAAACACAGTGAAGATACGTGTGGAGTAGTAGTTAGGACTCTGGACTCTTGACCGGAGGGTCGTGGGTTCAATCCCAGGTAGGGGGACACTGCTGCTGTACCCTTGAGCAAGGTACTTTACCTAGATTGCTCCAGTAGGAGGCTTTGTGGTCCAGTGGTTAAAGAAAAGGGCTTGTAACCAGGAGGTCCCCGGTTCAAATCCCACCTCAGCCACTGACTCACTGTGTGACCCTGAGCAAGTCACTTCACCTCCTTGTGCTCCGTCTTTCAGGTGAGACGTAGTTGTAAGTGACTCTGCAGCTGATGCATAGTTCACACACCCTAGTCTCTGTAAGTCGCCTTGGATAAAGACGTCTGCTAAATAAACAATTAATAATAAATAAAAACCCAACCGTATAAATGGGGAATTGTGTGTAAAAATAATGTGATATCTTGTAACAATTGTAAGTCGCCCTGGATAAGGGTGTCTGCTAAGAAATAAATAATAATAATAATGAACCAGCCCCTTCTCAAAGCACAGTGAAGATAATGAACCAGCCCCTTCTCAAAGCACAGTGAAGATAATGAACCAGCCCCTTCTCAAAGCACAGTGAAGATAATGAACCAGCCCCTTCTCAAAGCACAGTGAAGATAATGAACCAGCCCCTTCTCAAAGCACAGTGAAGATAATGAACCAGCCCCTTCTCAAAGCACAGTGAAGATAATGAACCAGCCCCTTCTCAAAGCACAGTGAAGATAATGAACCAGCCCCTTCTCAAAGCACAGTGAAGATAATGAACCAGCCCCTTCTCAAAGCACAGTGAAGATAATGAACCAGCCCCTTCTCAAAGCACAGTGAAGATAATGAACCAGCCCCTTCTCAAAGCACAGTGAAGATAATGAACCAGCCCCTTCTCAAAGCACAGTGAAGATAATGAACCAGCCCCTTCTCAAAGCACAGTGAAGATAATGAACCAGCCCCTTCTCAAAGCACAGTGAAGATAATGAACCAGCCCCTTCTCAAAGCACAGTGAAGATAATGAACCAGCCCCTTCTCAAAGCACAGTGAAGATAATGAACCAGCCCCTTCTCAAAGCACAGTGAAGATAATGAACCAGCCCCTTCTCAAAGCACAGTGAAGATAATGAACCAGCCCCTTCTCAAAGCACAGTGAAGATAATGAACCAGCCCCTTCTCAAAGCACAGTGAAGATAATGAACCAGCCCCTTCTCAAAGCACAGTGAAGATAATGAACCAGCCCCTTCTCAAAGCACAGTGAAGATAATGAACCAGCCCCTTCTCAAAGCACAGTGAAGATAATGAACCAGCCCCTTCTCAAAGCACAGTGAAGATAATGAACCAGCCCCTTCTCAAAGCACAGTGAAGATAATGAACCAGCCCCTTCTCAAAGCACAGTGAAGATAATGAACCAGCCCCTTCTCAAAGCACAGTGAAGATAATGAACCAGCCCCTTCTCAAAGCACAGTGAAGATAATGAACCAGCCCCTTCTCAAAGCACAGTGAAGATAATGAACCAGCCCCTTCTCAAAGCACAGTGAAGATAATGAACCAGCCCCTTCTCAAAGCACAGTGAAGATAATGAACCAGCCCCTTCTCAAAGCACAGTGAAGATAATGAACCAGCCCCTTCTCAAAGCACAGTGAAGATAATGAACCAGCCCCTTCTCAAAGCACAGTGAAGATAATGAACCAGCCCCTTCTCAAAGCACAGTGAAGATAATGAACCAGCCCCTTCTCAAAGCACAGTGAAGATAATGAACCAGCCCCTTCTCAAAGCACAGTGAAGATAATGAACCAGCCCCTTCTCAAAGCACAGTGAAGATAATGAACCAGCCCCTTCTCATAGTTTACAGGTGTATAGCGCCCCTATAGACAGAAACCGCAAAATTACACCCAGAAACTCGTCCCCTCATCACGTGATGCGGGCTCCTTTCAGTGCGGCTTCCGGAAGTACGGTAGAGATCGTGTGTTTCCGGTGAAGATGGCGGCTCGTTACGCGGAGGAGCGACACACGTTTAAAAAAAACAAACTTTTATCTTTTTAAAATGAATAAAACGCCTCGTTATTGTGAGAAAAGGAGAAAGAGAGAGAGAGAAGGAGTCGAGTTGGAAAAGGAGGGAGAGGCGGGTTTTGTATTGAAAACAACCAGAAAAAAAAGAAACGATTTTATTTTTTGGTAGAAAGGTGAGTGATTAAAACAAACAAAAGAACTCGCATATTTGAATAAAAAAATCAATAAATAACGTATTTATTTAAAACAAAAGCATGAATATTGATAAACACAGCACCGTTTCATTGATAAATGTGTGTGTTTTTAAGCGTTTCTGGTGACGGTAACTACGCGGCGGTGGTAAGGTCGAGGCGGATGCATGTAAACAAACACAATAATGATGATTTCTGATTTGATTTGAAGTTGGACAGAAACTCAACGAAAGCCGCTTTTAAATGTATTTTTCACCGTATTTTAAGTAACGTGTGTGTGCGTTTTTTTTTAAATTGTATTTTGTAATTACAAATAATCTCTCTCTTTCTCTCTCTCTCTCTCTCTCTCTCTCTCTCTCTATATATATATATATGCATACAGTACTGTGCAAAAGTTTTAGGCAGGTGTGAAAAAATGCTGTAAAGTAAGAATGCTTTCAAAAATAGACATGTTAATAGATTATATTTATCAATGAACTAAATGCAAAGTGAGTGAACAGAAGAAAAATCTAAATCAAATCCATATTTGGTGTGACCACCCTTTGCCTTCAAAACAGCATTAATTCTGCTAGGTACACTTGCACAAAGTCAGGGATTTTGTAGGCATATAGTCAGGTGTATGATTAAACAATTATACCAAACAGGTGCTAATGATCATCAATTCAATATGTAGGTTGAAACACAATCATTAACTGAAACAGAAACAGCTGTGTAGGAGGAATAAAACTGGGTGAGGAACAGCCAAACTCAGCTAACAAGGTGAGGTTGCTGAAGACAGTTTACTGTCAAAAGTCATACACCATGGCAAGACTGAGCACAGCAACAAGACACAAGATAGTTATACTGCATCAGCAAGGTCTCTTCCAGGCAGAAATTTCAAGGCAGACAGGGGTTTCCAGATGTGCTGTCCAAGCTGTTTTGAAGAAGCACAAAGAAACGGGCAACGTTGAGGACCGTAGACGCAGTGGTCGGCCAAGGAAACTTACTGCAGCAGATGAAGGACACATCATGCTTACTTCCCGCAATCGGAAGATGTCCAGCAGTGCCATCAGCTCAGAATTGGCAGTAGACAGTGGGACCCTGGTACACCCATCTACTGTCGGAGAAGTCTGGTCAGAAGTGGCCTGTGGAAGACTTGCTGCCAAAAGCCATACCTCCGGCGTGGAAACAAGGCCAGCGACTCAACTATTCACGAAAACACAGGAACTGGGGTGCAGAAAAATGGCAGCAGGTGCTCTGGACTGATGAGTCAAAATTTGAAATATGTGGCTGTAGCAGAAGGCAGTTTGTTCGCGAAGGGCTGGAGAGCATACACGAATGAGTGTCTGCAGGCAACAGTGAAGCATGGTTTCAGTGTGGTGTTATTAAGTTATTAATTAGCTGTTTTTGAATTGTGTGTGTAGATAGATCGATAGTGTGTGTGTATTGATAGATAGATAGATAGATAGATAGATAGATAGTCTGTATGAAGAACTGTTAGCATCATTTTAAAAGAGTCTCATTCACAGCATCTGAGATCATTCATTTACATGGTTACTGTACCAGATATACAGCCTGTAGTTATAATCAACCAATCAATACATAAAAACTATAGATAGATAGATAGATAGACAGAGAGATAGATAGATAGATAGATAGATATAGCCTTGATCCGTGTATTATATATGTATATAGATATAGATATATTATACACAGGTATTTATTAATGTATATATCTTCTGTCTTTCTGATCTCCAGCCTTTCTGAAGTGTGTGAGTTGAATACAGCTTGCAACGACTTAGCAAAATCACTTCGGACCAACCTCCGTCTAGACCACGCCCACTCCGAACCGGACTCCGCCCCCTGGATTAAGAATGAAGCCACGCCCCCTCCTTCGCCTAACCCCGCCCTCTTTTCGCTCTTTAAAAAAAA